>ML301949.1:415-14346 GCA_005239505.1 Nicotiana paniculata | reverse complement strand
CCACTATATCTATGTATATGCTCCGGTTACGGAGGGAACTTTCTAGTTGAGAGCTGAGTAAATGGTAAAGAAGGGAATTGTACCACGTAATTTATACTGGTTGGTTTCATATATTTACTCGGTTTCATATTTATTCACTTCTTCACCGTACCTGATATTATTGGACCACTAGTAAGTGTCGGATTCGACACCTCGTCACTACTTCTTCGAGGTTAGACGGGATACTTACTGGGTACGCGTTGTCTTCGTACTCATACTATACTTGTTGTACATTTTTGATGTACATGTACATGTATGGATAGTGGCCTCGTGGGCGCAGTAGCATGGTTGGTATGGCGACTTAGGTGAGCTGCATCTTATGAGACGATCCGCAACCAGCAGAGTCTCTTTCAAACGTATTATATTTCCTCTTTTGTCCAGTTTGTATTCTGGACAGTTATTGTATTGCATTTAAAATTCCTAGAAATTTTTTCACTTGTGATACCGGGTTCTGGGATGACTAAGGGATTTATTCATTATTTTAATTTGTTAAAGACATCTCGTTACTCTGTGGAAGTGCGTTATTTGCTATTTAATGTAATGAAAAGAAATGATTTCAAAAAATATTAAAAATGAGAAAATTAACCATTTTATATTGGCTTGCCTGACAGTGGTGTCCGGCGCCATCACGATTTTTAGATGGATTTTGAGTCGTGACATTATAATTGAATATATTAATAGATGATTGAAAACTTTTATGTGGTAGTTTTTTTATTTATTGAATTAGGTTCACATTATCAAAATTTTTTATTTTTAGGAACATATACTTTTATTTTATAAATCAAATGTAACATATAAATATAATACTTCTATAATATTTTAAAATTCATTTTTTCATGGAAATATTGTACACGCGCAACGCGCGTATCATAAGACTAGTACTATATCAAAAGCACGAAGACCCTTAGCGAAATGTCGTTCGACTTTTTTTTCCCTTAAAAATAAATTTTATATCAGAAAAAATGGTCATTTTAAGTTTTCTCCCTAACATTTAGTAGTTTTAAATAAACTAAATGAATACATTAAATCTTTATTTATTTGAAGTATATACACAAATTCCTAATATTGAATAAACCTTCCTTAATTAATGATGTAACATAACAAAAAAAAAAAATTATCAAAAAAGTAACATTTGGAAATGTTTAAAGAAATATAACGAATAATTTTAGCAATACAACTAACCCAAAAGCAGGAAACGAATATTGCAAAGAATTTAATCTCAATTGTTCGAGGTACATATCAATTGTGCAGGTTTGTTTTCAATAATTTAAAAATACTATTATTTCAAACATCTTATCCATGAAATAATATGAATAGATAAAGATGAGAATGAAGATAGACAAAAAAAAAAACTTAGAGCAAACAGAGTTACAAATGGATATTCCACAAAAACAAAAAGGTAAACAGAGAAAATAACCACTAAATCAAAAATAAATACAGAAGTTTTTTCCTAAAAAGCTCTTAACATTTAAAAGAAAGGCTATGTATTTCTGCTGAAACTAAAAAGGAAGAGTTTAAATTTTTATTTATAACTTAAATATAATATTTAATATAATATTCTATTCATCAAGATAGGATACATGCGCGACGCACGAATGTAAATTTCAAATATTATACAAAAAATAATTAAAATAATTATTATACTTTTTATATTATCGTAAAAGTACTAAACCCCCATGCAAAAAAAAAAAATTAAAATATTTTTTTTAATATTGAGAATAAATAATTAGTTCTTTGAATTAATTACTCCCTCAGTTTTAGTTTAAATAAAACCTTTTTGTTTTTCGAGATTCAAAATGTATAAGCTTTGAAAAAAAAATTTAAATATTTTGTTCATCATATTGACATAAAACTATTGTAGCTTAATAGTATAGTTCGTATAGTTCTTGAATATCTAATTTTTAACTTTAAAGTATCAAATTAATCTAATTCAATTTAGCTTTATAGATTACTCAAATTAACTCTTGAAAAGTGAAAAGATTCACATAAACTAAAAAAGAGGGAGTAATTAGCAAAATAATCATTTTTTTAATTCATCATATATATAAAATTATTTTTAAATTGATAAAACTCTTAAGGTACTTAAATTTATTTTCACAAGAAAAGCATTGACGGTTAATAAAAATAAAAATAGAGCACAACTGAGTATGTTAAAGTTTAACTTGTTATTTGTTTTTCGTATTAGGTAACAAAAATAACGAGGATGTTCATAAGATATCCACCTATATCCTAAGAAAATACAATAACGCATATGTAAGACAATTTTTTATTTATTTATTGAGCTAACTAAATTGGATCAATATTTATATTTTTTAGGAGCTTAGATCTTTTTTCCTTAATTTTTGTTCAATAACTCAAATAAATTATTTAATATAGTTACCTATTTTTTGAAAAATCGTATACTCATGATATAGGTACACGCGCAAAACGCGTACCCTCAAACTAGTTGCAATAAAAATAATTCTAATTCAACATAAACCACGCGATCAATCACATTGTAACAACCTGATTGGTCGTTCCGAGAGTTTTAGCCCCGTTTTCCCCATTTTTGCTTAATTTTGTGTAGTAAGCTCTTTTATGTTGTATTAGGTTGATTAGTTCGGGTTCGGAGTGGTTTTGGATAGAAATAAGACACTTAGTCTCTTGAGTTGGTTAATTTATTGGAAAAGTCAACAAGAAGTTGACTTATTGGTAAATAATCTCGGAATTTAGTTTTTATGGTGCGGATAGCTTCGTTAGATGATTTTGGAATTGGGAGTGGGTTCAAAATATCATTCGGAGATCTGTGGTAGAATTAGGCTTGAATTGGCGAAATTTGATTTTAAACGATTTTCGATCGGCAGTGGAATATTAGCTATCGGGGTCGGAATGGAATTTTGAAAGTTGAAATAAGTTCGTAGAGTCGTTTCTGATGTATGTGCAAATTTTCAGGTCATTCGGACGCGGTTTGGATGGTTTCAGCATCGTTGGCGAATTTCGGAAGTTTAAAAATCCTTAGGCTTGAATTTTGGGTTAATTTGGTGATTTGATGTTGTTCTGAGTGTTCTGAAGGTTTGACTGAGTTTGAATAATGATATATGACTTGTTGGTAGGTTTGGTTGAGGTTCCGAGGGCCTCGGGATGATTTCGAATGGTTATTGGAGATTTGGAAAATTTGGAGTTGCAGCTGAAGCTGCTGTCTTTCTGTCATAATCGCACCGGCGGATTGGGGACCGCAGGTGCGAGCCGCAGAAGCGGAAAGGAAACCATAGAAGCGGCATTGATCGGAGGAGCGGCGTCTGAGGACTTAAGTTAATTCTGCATGTGCGGATTTTTGGCGCAGAAGCGATCCGCAGGTGCGTGATAATTTCCACAGAAGCGGAAAGTGCTGGGCAGAACCTATAAAAGGTTGCCTTCGCGATTTTTCACCATTTTTGGACGGTTTAGAGCTTTTGAGCAGTGATTTTAAGAGGATATCGAAGACTATCAATTGGGTAAGTTACTTGGACTTCATTTCTTGTGTTCGTAATGATTTTTCTATTGTTTAATCATGAAATTTGTGGGATTTAATGGTGTTATATGAGGGGTTAGGGCTTGAAACTTGAAACTTTGATTTAAGGATTTGAGGGGTCATTTGTCGTCGAATTTTGATGTATTTGGTATGTATAGACTCGCGAGAGTGTAAGGATTCTAGTTTTGTGATTTTTGTCAAGTTCCGAGACGTGGGACCGGGGGCCGGGTTTGACCAATTTCGGGATTTGTGATGTAATTTGATAATTTTTATCTGGGCTTCGTCCCTTTAGCATATATTAATGATATAATACTGATTTTGGTTTGATTCGGGGCAATTTGTGGCCGAGTCGAGAGGCAAGGGCATTGCGGAGCAGAGTTTTGGCTTGATTGAGGTAAGTAATGCTTCCAAACTTGGTTCTGAGGGTTCGATACCCCGAACTACGTGTAATGTGATCAGAATTGGGTGACGCACATGCCAAGTGACGGGCGTGCAGGCATGCACCGTGAGACTTGTGACCTAGTTCATTCCATGGCACCGTTTAGTGGTTCTTTCTTGTTGATATTTGTGCTTCTATCTATGTGATTAAAGTAAACATGTTGGAAATCATGCTAGATATTATGTTAAGGCTTTACGCTGATCCTGTTGAGACCCGAGCGGTCGTCTTAATGCAAACCATTCTAGAAATCATGCTTGTTAAGGCTTCACGCCGACATTGTTGAGACCCGAGTGGTCATTTATTGCTGTCATCACATGTGTTTCATTGACATTATATACTCAGTCCTGTCATTGCATATCATATCATGTCTCAGTCTTGGTAATTGTTGTTTTACACATTATATCATTGATTCGGGCTACTTCATGCATTGTGAACCCATATGAGCGAGATTAGAGAGTGATAACTGAGTGAGGCCGAGAGCCTGATATGGAGTGACAGTTGTGGGATTGCACGCCGTAGCATGTTATATTGATTATGCCAGGAATTGGATTATGATAGTGCTTGGGTTGTAGGAGCCCCTCCGGAGTCTGTAACACACCCCCAGTGAGCGCAGTGATATTTGAGGGATGGATCTTCCTTGGACATGGATATTGTCTGAAGTGATATTGAGGGATGGATCTCCCCTGAACATGGATCTTGTCCAAAGTGTTTATGTTCGGTGATGGATTTTCTCCATGAGGATGGATTGGCTTGTTTTTCCTGGGTACTGAGCGATTGATGTCAGTGATGTGTATACGTATTCTGAGATGGATCTTCCCTAGGCCGTCGAGCCATATACAGTACCGAGTGGTTGTGAGATGTATCATTATCTAGAGATGGATCTTCTCCATAGGGTTGGATCGGTCTTCCTCAGTACTGAGTGACTTCTGTCTGATGTGTATATAATCTAGGATGGATCTTCCCTGGCCATGCGATCCATATACAGTACTAAACGGACGCGTATTTGAGAGTGGGAGCGCATTGTGCATTTCATACTGCTGATGCATTGGCGTGTAAAATACATTGAGTTATATATGTCAAACTGTTCAGAATCGTACTTGTCTTATCACCTTGAGTTGTCTAATTAACTGAAAGCATGCCTAAATTTTTGTACATTAGTTATGTTGTAAATGTGGAGATTTAGTCTGACACTACCTCTCAGCCCACAGTTTGGGCTTGTTACTTATTGAGTTGGTGCACTTACGTTACCCCCGCACCTTGTGTGCAGATTCAAGTATCTCAGGTCATGATAGTGCCAGCTGATCTTTGTTGTGGTTGATCTTCAGAGAGAGCGAGGTAACTTCTTGGCGATCACAAACTCGACTTTCTCCTTCCCTATCTTCCTTTGTGTATTCTGTTAAGTTATTTCTCAGACAATTGATTTGTCTCGATGTATTTTGGCACAGTCGGAGTATGGCTCATGGCTTAGTGACACCAGATTTTGGGAATTTCTCTTTTTATAGTATTTTGAGTTTGACTCTATCTTTTATTTTGGTCATTCTAATGGAAAAAGGTTAATATTTAAATATTGTTATGATAGGAAACAAATTGGTTAAGAGTGTAGGCTTGCCTAGTTCCACGATAGGCGTCATCACGATCATGTTGGGTTTTGGGTCGTGACAAGTTGGTATCAGAGCCTAGGTTACATAGGTCTCATGAGTTCTGAGAAGGTTTAGTAGAGTCTTTCGGATCAGTACGGAGACGTCTGAACTTATCTTCGAGAGGCTGCGGAACCCTTAGAAAAAATTCCACATTGTTGAATTCTTGTCGTGCGAATCCATTTATTCAGCCAAAAGTGTAACTCTTTGAATTCCTTCCATGTAGTCGGATGCGCATGTGAGCGCTCGGTATCAGTTGTGCATCGACGGCTTGTGATTCCATGGATGAGGTGCGAGATATGAGTTTAGCATATTGATAATGGGCCAGTCTGGAGTACTTGAGGCCGGGTTTTGTATGTGGCTTGAGTGTTGAGATTTCAATTATGTGAGCACGTGCATTTGGGACTTATATATCCATTTGTGTCCTTATTGGTTGGATTTTCTGGCTAGATGACTATGTGGTGAGTGTGATTTGATTGTGAGCCGTGTTCAGATTGTTTGATTGTGATGAAAAGAATTGGTTGGAGATGTAGCAAGAACTATTGGGTGTTGACTTCTCTCTTGAGTTGGCATATGGCCTCGAGTTGTAGTACATTGAAGGACCTCTCATGTTATGTTGTGAGTTCAGCAGTGAATGCGAGATTTGAGAATGATTTGAGGTATTAGATGGTTTGTGTATATGAGCTTATGGAGGATTTAGTTGAATCTCACTGCGGTATTGTGGGGGTGATAGCGTATGGCATTGAGAGTTATTGATGGTCTTGATCTAAGGCTTTGAGCCAAGTTAGGGAGTCTTCTAATGATAAGTTAGATGCATGATTGTGTGATGTATTGGTTCTAGTTCGAGGTATAATGGTGAATCAGTTATGACCTGCAGAGGTGGAGTTCGAGAATGACTCGAGTAATGGAAATCTTTGGGTACAGGTTGCATCATACTCTATGGGAAAATGGGTTCTGTTGAATGATTGATTTGTATTTGTAAAAGGTGTAGTGCGTGTGGAGAAGGAACTTGCTTGGTTGCTTAGGGGTGTAGGTTACTGCCTTGAGTGTTGGTGTGTTAATGGGGGCACAGATCGTTCGATCTATTTGATCACTTTAACTGAGATTTGCGTAGAGTAGATGACTCTTGAGAATGGTTCTGGTGGATTCAAGGTTTATATATAAAAACTGGGAATCTTCAAGATGTGTATTTGGCTAGAAACTGAGATTTACATTGGAAGGTGTCAAGATTTGTGGTATTTCTATATCGTTGTGGTAACTACATTTTTGGTATTACAACAAGGGGAAGAATCACTTGAAGGAAACTCAGAAGGAACTCAGAGAAAATAGTACATCTTGGTAGTAGATTGGATCAGCATGGTAACGAGTAAGATTAGTTCTTTGGGTGATCATGATGTGGTAAGGTTCTACATGTGATTCGGTGCAATGCTCTTGGGTTTTTACGACCTGTGTAGCTTGGTTAAACTAGAAGGATTCAAATCTGACGGTTTGGTTTTGTGCAAATCGGATTCGGAGAGTCCTTGATGGCTTCCACCACGGTTAGAGGTGTATATTTTCTACTGGCATGAGGGGCATGTAGTGTATAACGATTTTCTTCTAGAAGGAATCAAATGGAAAGTTCTTGGCTAGTTGAGTACGTAGTTGCTTGTGGCTCGAAATAAATTATGAAGTTCTCTTATTTATCATAGGACGGCATGGTGTATGCGGTATGTTGTGCAGGGTTGAGATTTGCATGTATGAGGTCACGGTTCTGTTCTGGGAGAAGGGTCATAAATTATTAGGCAGCATGGACAGTTTTACATGACTAGGTAAATGATATCACTAATTGGTGTGGCTTGATGAGGATATACATTTCAGAAAGGGCAATGTGTTTGAGTTAAGGGTGCTTCATTGGTATTGCGGTGCTCTCGTGTTAGATCGACTGCTGATATTCAAGTTTGCTTGGTGGCACAGAAGAATTTTAGAAGTATCTCTTGTGGCATGCCTTAGTATTAGAGATATGTTATATTCAAGCGGTGGAGTTGGGATCAGATATGGTGATTCATGCACTTCATGGTCTTCGAGGCTGAGAGTTCTCATGAATAGGTTATTTTTAGTTGTGGACTGTAAAGGTGCGAGCAAGGCTAGTCAGATGTTAGTATGTTCCGTGATTCAGTTATTGTGAACTTTCGGAGAGTTATCTATCTGTTGTGGGTGACCAGGGTTGATTCAGGATTCATTGGTAGGCCCAATATGGGTGTGTGTTTTGCACCGGGTCGGTATTGTTGACTCCTAATTTCTATTGTTGAGGGATGTACCATTTGATTGTCATTGAGCTTATTCGTGTTCTGGAGTGATCTATGAGTTACCATTCGGTGTTGCGACGAGTTTTGATTGTTGGTTATATGCACATATGGTGCGGTTCTATTGGGGCTTTATAGCGGGATTTGAGTAAGGTATGTAATTGTGTATTGAGGGATTGAGTCGTATTGGTTATGTTCTTTCGAGTTCGTGTGGCATGGTATCGTCCGATTCCCTGTGGTTATGGCAATGCACTCTGGGTACTTGATGTCGAATTGCGCATGGTTATTGATTTCGAGCAAGGTCGCTCGAAGTAGTTCATGTGGATCAGTGTTTGGATAGGGTTACTCATTGGAGCGAAGTTATGTGGATGTATGATCCTTCGAGTTAGATTCGTGTGTTCTGGTTCTACAATGTGTGATGGGTTCTCAGCATTGTGTTGTGGTGATACTGGTGAGCTTGCGGTGCAACACTCTCATTGGAGTCACTTTTCCATGATTTGAGTACATTTGGGATGTTGCATAATCGTGCACGGGCTGCACGGGTTGTGGCTTTCAGCAGTATTGATGTGTCACGCCATTAGAGTGGTTGTGGTAGATGAGATGAGGTCGTCGGACCTGAATGGCTGCTACCGGATCTGGTTGTAGTATATTATGGTGGATATTGATGCTGATCGGCTTAGAAATTTTGCTATTTTTCCTATCGAGGTGAGGGGGTTCCATCACTTTTTGAGCCGAGGAATGATTTAGGGTTTCTGCGTGTTCTCTTTCATCATTGGCACTATATGAGGGTGTTAGAACGAGTCTCTGTTTGATAGTAGGGTTATTATCGGCATTTGATTGCTTGAACATCTGCGGTGATTAGAAGTTTTTGCTATAAGCATTTGAGTGATGTGGTATATCATGTGATTTCATCTTGGGTTACGGGAAAGGTTTGGCACAGCTTGTCCGTATTTATGCAGCTTATGGATGTGGGATTTTGATCTTATACATTATTTCAGAAGTGGAAATTTGGTTCCAAGGTTCATGGGTTAAGTTGGATTGCAAAATTTCAGCTATGTTGAGCTATTGGACCTATATGGGACAAGGTGACGTGGGATCACCCCTGAGTATGTTCATGGTAGAATTACACGGAAATTTTTATGGTTTTTGGAACAACTCTGGGTATGTTCAAGGACGAATGTATGTTTAAGTGGGGGAGAATGTAACGACCCGATTGGTCGTTCGGAGAGTTTTAGCCCCGTTTCCCCCATTTCTGCTTCATGTTATGTAGTACAGCTCTTTTATATTGTGTTAGGTTGATTATTTCGGGTTCGGAGTGGCTTTGGAGAAAAATGAGACACTTAGTCTCTTGAGTTGGTTAATTTGTTGGAAAAGTCAACCGAAAGTTGACTTATAGGTAAATGATCTCGGAATTGGTTTTTATGGTGCGGATAGCTTTTTTAGATGATTTTGGACTTAGGAGTGGGCTCAGAATGTTATTCGGAGGTCCGTGGTAGAATTATGCTTGAATTGGTGAAATTGGATTTTAAATGATTTGAGGTCGGCAGTAAAATATTAGCTATCGGGGTCGGAATGGAATTTCGGAAGTTGAAATAAGTTCGTAGAGTCATTTTTGATGTGTGTGCAAATTTTCAGGTCGTTCGGACATGGTTTGGATGGTTTCAGCATCATTGGCGAATTTCGGAAGTTTAAAATCCTTAGGCTTGAATTTTGGGTTAATTTGGTGATTTGATGTTGTTTTGAGTGTTCTGAAGGTTCGACTGAGTTTGAATAATGATATGTGACTTGTTGGTATGTTTTCGTGAGGTCCCGAGGGCCTCGGGATGATTTCGAATGGTTATTGGAGATTTGGAAAATTTGGAGTTGCAGCTGAAGCTGCTGTCTTTCTATCATAATCGCACCATCGGATTGGGGACCGCAGGTGCAAGCCGCAGAAGCGGAAAGGAAACCGTAGAAGCGGCATTGATCCGAGGAGTGGAGGGTTGGACCGTACCTTCGAGCCCGTAGGTGCGAGAACTGGGGAACAGGTGCGACGTCTGAGGACTTAAGTGAATTCCGCAGGTACGGATTTTTGGGCGCAGAAGAGGTCCGCACGTGCGAGATATTTCACGTCATCAAAGGTGACATGAGGTATAACGCATTGCTCGGAAGGATCTGGATCCACAACATGAGGGCAGTACCGTTGACCCTTCACCAAATGATGAAGTTCCCATTAGTGGATGGTGGGATCTATGGGGAACAACACGCTACAAAGGAAATGTTTGCATTCGACGAGGTGACGCCGATATCAGCGCCTTCAACCTCCGAAAAGTCGAGCATCAAACATAAGCAAGCGACAAAATAGCAATCACTGTCCCAACCTCGACCGAATCGGATAAACATGTAATCAAAGAAGAAGAAGAGTATTTTCTCACTCCTCGAACTTATGTCGTTCCCGAATAATCGGATGCAACCAAGTCAACTGTCGAGGATCTGGAACAGGTGATATTGATTGAGTATCTACCCAAACGAAAGGTTTACCTGGGAACGGGGTTGACCCCCGAACTCAGGAAATAAACTTATTCAATTTCTTATTGATAACACGGATTGCTTTGCAATCCCATTTAGACATGACAGGGATCCCACTCGAGGTAACGACTCACCGGCTGAACCTGGATCCCAAGTTCGGACCGGTAAGTTAAAAGATAAGGCCTCAATCCGAGGTAAATCACGCCTTCATAAAAGAAGAGGTAACCAAACTTCTTAAAATAGGGTCTATTCGGGAAGTAAAATATCCCGAATGGTTAGCTAACGTAGTTGTGGTTCCCAAAAAGGGGAACAAACGTAGAATGTGTTTAGATTATAAGGACTTGAATAAAGCATGTCCAAAAGACTTTTTTCCCTTGCCTAACATCGATCGAATGATCGATGCCACGGCCGGCCAAGAGATACACTGCTAAAAATCGGGAAAAAAGACCACGAAAAGCGACCAACTTTGGTAGCTAAACAGTGCAAAAGCGGCCAAAAGGCATCCAAAATGGCTTGGTCGCTTTTTCGTTGGTCCCTTTAATTTAGGGACCAAAGTTGGTCGCTAATTAGCGACCAACTTCGGTCTCTAAGTTAAAAGGACCAAATATTCCGAAAGCGACCAACTTTGGTCGCTATATTATTTTAATAATTTAAATTTAGCGACCAAAGTTGGTCTCTATTTTTAAATTACGTTATCTATTTATTTATTATTATACAAAATATAGCGACCAACTTTGATCTGTAAAAAAAGTATAAGTTTTTTAAATCTGAAAAATAGTGACCAAAGTTGGTCGCTATTCTATAAATTTTTAAATTTGTTTAAACAAAAAGCGACCACAATTGGTCGCTAATTCCAACAATTTAATTTTTTTTATTAATTAAGCGACCAACATTGGTTACCAATTTTCAGAAAAAAAATTTTTTTTAATAGAATAGCGACCAAGCTATACTGGAAATCTGGGTTATTTAGCGACCAACTTTAGTCGGTATTGCCCAGGAAAAAAAATTAAAGAATAGCGACCAAAGTTGTTCGCTTTTCTAGGTATTATTTGTGCAGAAACTGCCTATTTTGGTAGCTACACCACCTGCCAGCATACCAAATCCAATTACAATAACAACAACAACAATACGAACTATAACAAAACAACAACAATACGAACTACAACAACACAACAACAACAACAACAACAATAACACAACAATAACACAACAACAACATTAAAACCAATATTAAAACCAACAAAGTATAAAGTTCAATAGAACTAACACATTAAACTAACAAAACTAAGTTAATACTTATTACAAGACCATTCGAAAACGGACCAAAGCTGTATTGTCTTGTTCAAAATATATAGAAGTACTCAAGGATTGTTTTATTCAACATCATTATCATCATCGTCTGATGAAGCTTCATTATCAAGATGGTAATGAGAAGGGTCATTTTGAGGAGGACGATAATAACGATCACGAGGAGGACGGGAGGAACTAGCACGGGGAGGACGGGAGGAACGCTCACGTTCAAGTGGAGCCTCTAGCGATGACTCGCGAAATCGGGGAATCGGAAAAGCTCCAAAAGCTAGGAGAGCTTTGAGCTGAGCTTGCATGCCATGGTACTGAGCTTGCATGAAAACGTACTGAGCATCTCTAAGCTTTTCTCTTTCCTTAGCAGCTTCTAGCTCAAATGTGAGCTTTGTCACACTCTCCCGCATAGCGGAGAGGCTCTCCCCATGAAGTTGCTCGCCTTGCGAGGAAGTCCATATTCCTTGCATTCCACAGTGATAACGATGGAACTTCTTAGTAGGAAGCCCGTATACCTTCCCCCATTTTGCACCGCCAGCAGCCTCCATCCATATTCTTTCAGCATCCTCGTCCGAAAGTTGGATTGCCTCGCCCGACTCATTAGGTGGCTGACTGCGTATGAATTCCTCCACGTCAGCTGTGAAGCGATCCTATAAGAAAAATTACATTGAATTAGTATTTCAAAATTTATATAAGTGTAAATCAAAATACTTAATGAAAAGTGAAAACTTACATGTACAGTCGAGGCTCGGCCCTCGACCCACCTTTCTTGATCCGTCTCTTTCTTCTTCTTGACAATATGAGTCTCCTTGAATAACTCATCTTGCTTCATTGGACGCCCCAACTTCTTTTCCTGAAACTCATAAATTTTAGTTAATAAATAAAATAGATATACTTTGAAAATTAAAATAAATTAATAAATTACGTACAATTATTCGTTTTATTGTCCCTTGGCTGATCGCACCTCCAGTGTGCAAGGACCCTCACTTCTCGGATGCACGAGCTTTCTTTCCTTTTTCGCTCTTCTGTAAGAAGGTTGCGGTCAGCCATTGCCTTTGCAAATCCTTCCATAAGTGTTGAAGCAACCAGTTAGGCTTCTTGTTGAACTGTCTAGCTTTGGAGAAACTATGCGACAACCGCTTCCGAGCTTTGAGGTTAAAATTTGCAGCCACTTCCGTGCTATAGCGGCGTTCCCATACACACTTTCTCTGTATTTCAAATGTTAAATATTATATGGAAATATCATAAATATAAATAATTATACTGCTTAAAAGAATATTTATACCTTAAATTCATTGAAAATTTGCTCCTTCAGCGTGAATGGGATTTCACTCCAACTCGTATAGGGTGCATCATAAAGCTTTCTGGTGGCTTTGGTGATTTTCATCATAGTAAAATTACTCGGGATGAACCTGCAATTTATCAAAAATGGAGAACACATTAATATCTTAGTACAAACTGTACAAAATAATAAACGTAAAACTAACAAATTACTCTTACCCATCACCCTCAGGGACTATGATGATCCTGCCATACTGATCATGATGCACCTCCTCGTCATCATCAGCATCATCGTCTGAAACTCGTACATTAGACGCATATGTGGAAGGTGTAGGGGGGTCAGAGCTACTATCTCGCAGGCGAAGGCCTGAAATAGATAGAGTCCCTGATGAAGATGGATCTGATCCGTGTGACTGCGACATAGCTGGATAGACCACAAGTGGCTGTGACACTGATGGCTGTGACCCCCGTGGCTTTGACACGGATGGATGTGATCCATGTGGTCGTGAGGCAGCTGGACCGTATGACGGACGTACAGTCCTATGGCCCTGTGATGAAAGACCCGGTGTCTACACAAAGACGTAGGGCTGGTGATGCTGTGGCACCTCATAATAGCCATCGGGTGGAGGATAAGACATAGGCGCAGGCATCGGCATCTCTGAAGAGGGTGGAAAAGATGGAGGATTATCTTGTACCCTCCTCTTTCCCTTACTATCCTTTTGTCGACCCCGAGAACCAGTAGGATCATCGTTACCTTGACCCTTGCCTGTCATCTGCATAATATAATACATATTTAGATTGAAACATATAAGAAACTAGCTATAAAACGAGAGTTATTAAAGAAACCAACTTTTTAAAGCTCATCGACATATTGTTCCTCGTCCGAGAATTCTTTTTCCTTACTAGTTTGAGCTTCATCAGTTGATTCTACTTCCTCATTTTCTATAATTGTTACT
>ML301946.1:0-109602 GCA_005239505.1 Nicotiana paniculata | reverse complement strand
CTGAGGAACCAGTATTGCCGTGGCCAAATTCTCAGCTGTGGGCTGTGCCCAGTCATATAAAGGAGCCTCTGCCCCTATTTGAGCGACTGGGTCTACCATATCATCCCCATGATTATTCCGGTTATGTGTATCTTCCATGCCGGTTTCAATTTGTTCAATTTGTGGTTCATGTTTGCTTTTCTGGTTCGTCCGGTTTATGGCCTTGAAAACTTTCGCAGGGTCTAATAATGCTTCAATTACTTCACCAGTCCTCGATGAGTTTCTAGGCATGCACCTGCAACACGTTAGCAAACGTTAATCTTTCAATGTGAAAACAGAAAAAATTTGAAGACAATTGACTATATTTAAGAATTTTGTATTTATTCCAACTCAATTGATAATATCGTTAATTCCCCGACAACGGCGCCAAAATTTGGTCACGCTCAACTATGTCTAATAAAAGACTAAACGGGCGTTGCAAATATAATCCGGGGTATTATGCCCAGAGTCGATCCCACAAGGAATTTACGTATCAATCAACTCTTTAGAATACGCAACTTTTACTCAATCAATTCTCTCAAGACTTTTTAATATAAATTGGTGATGTTTTACTAATTCTACTGACAATAATAATAACTAGCAATTACTAACAATGTGTTGTAAATAATGATGATAAAGGTCTAAGGTTATGGTTTCCCCCGTTGGTGAACTTACTTCTCGGATACTTCTTATAGTTTGATTAGTTGTCTCTATCAATCATGAACACTCTATCTACCATAAATCTCTCTCAAGTAATTATGATAATTTACTAGACGCACTCTCTCAAGTTACGCTAGCTAGATTGCATTACAGTTCACTTTAGATTGCACCCGAGGTATCGTTATCTCTAATCCAACCTCTAAACCCTCGGTTATGACTTTCTTCTATACTCTAGGAGTGGTGTTGTTCAAACAACTACCTAAATATGCACTCTCTCTCAACTAGTTACATAATAAATAGGAACAGCTAATTGAGGGCCCTTTCAATCAACTACAACAAGAACATAGTTGAACAAATAGAGATAAATCAACCAATCAAAACTATATTAATAACCCAATAAGTTTATCCGCAACGGGTTCTACCAAAACCCTAGATTAAAGAAGTTATCTAGACATGTTCATAAGAATCAAACCCAAAATAAATTGCATAATTGAACTACAAAGTAATGAATAAAAGATGTAAAAATCAATGTTTTGTCACTTCAATGGTTTTCTCTATTTGAATCCTTTGAATCCTTCGAAATCTCCGAATTCTTCCCTCAAGTTGTGTTTACGGGGTCTATTTATATGTTTAGGACGAACCCTAAACGTGTAGGAGACTTCTATTCCAACCGGGAAACACTTAAACTCGTCAAAACTCGAATTTAGCCGGAACAGGGGCATGGCGTTTGGGCCCTCGTGCCAGGCTAATGCCAGGATAAGGCTGGCGTTTTAGCTCTAACGTCTGGCTAACGCCAGGACGGTACAGGCGTTTCACCTCTAACGCCTGGCTAACGCCAGGCAGGGTCAGGCGTTTGGGCTCTGGCGCCCGGCTATAGCCCGATGCACTCCTTCTCACCTCTTGAGCGTATTTTCGATGTATTTGCATCCATTTAGCTCGGTTTCCATATCCAATTTACCTACACATGAAATAGACTCTATTATGCACATAAAAAGTGTGTTTTTATCATTAACGCACATAAAATATAAGGCATATAACATGTTCAACCATAAATTCTAGCCTCAAATCAGGTGCAGATACCGATCATTAGCTATTTATTCCGCGTGGAGCCGGGGTGCGGGATATAGAGGTAGCTGTTCAGCATCCGCAGCATCTCTGTTTTCCCTTCTTGGGCTATCTAGCTATTTTTTCGGAGGTTTTCTATTATGATAGAACACCTTTTTGGCTTATCTCTCTTAGATGCTCCTGATAGGTTGGCTCCGGGTTTTGGGGTTGGTTGCACTGTTTATTGGCCTAATGTATTTAGTAAACTCTGTATATTTTATAAAAATTCTTGAAATTGGTTGGGATTTTGAAAGAAACGGTATATATATGTGATTGTTGGCTAGCCTAGTTCCACGATAGGTGCCATCACAGCCGGTTTAGGATTTAGGGTCGTGACAATTTGGTATCGGAGCCTAGGCTACATAGGACTCGACGGTCATGAGCAGGTTTAGTAGAGTCTTGCGGATCGGTACGGAGACGTCTGTACTTATCTTCGAGAGGCTGCGGAACACTTAGGAAACATTTCTATCTTTCTTGAACTCTTTTGTGCTAATCTATTTATTCTTGAAATCTAAACTTATGTTGTTTCATTCTCACACAGATGGTGAGGACACGCAATACCGACCAGGGTGACCAGACACTAGCTAGCCCAGCGAGAGGTGTAGAGGTAGGGGGCCAGCCCGCGCAACAGCCGGGACAGTACCACAGGATCCCGCTATCGTTCAGGATCAGGTTCCCGCCGATGATTCTCCAGCGGGACAGGCTCATGCAGCAGCAGTGCCTATTGTTATTACGGTCTTCAGGAGACCTTGTCTCATATATTGACAGTGTGCACCAGTTTGCCTCAGGGAGTCTCCATGTCTTCTACTGCCACCATAGCTCAGGCCGGGGGAGGCAATCAGACTCCAGCTGCCCGGACACCTAAGCACGTTGTACGGGGTATTCAGGCACTGAGAGAATCCCCAGCTCAGCCAATTGCTATGGTCCAGGATTATGTGGTCCCTGTTATGCCTGAGGACGAGCAACACAGGTTGGAGAGGTTCAGCAGACTTCAACCTACGACTTTCAGCGGTACAGAGGCGAGGATGCCCAGGGGTTTCTTGATATGTTCCAGTGTATACTATGTACTGCGGGTATTTTGGAGACCAGTGGGGTCTCATTTGTTACATTTCAGTTTGCGGGTGCTGCCTTCACTTTATGGGAGTCGTTCGAGAGGCGTAGGCCGGTTGGTTCAACACCTCTCACCTAGCAGGAGTTCTCCACGATCTTTTTGGAGAAGTATGTTCCTCAGTCCCACAGAGAGGAGCAACGCAGGCAGTTTGATTAGCTGCGCCAGGGATAGTTATCAGTTACTCAGTACGAGATGAGGTTTTCCGAGTTGGCTAGGCATGCTTCTGAGATTGTCCCTACTGATATGGAGAGGGTGAGGAGGTTTGTAGATGGTCTTACTTATCAACTCTAGCTATTTATGACTCGGGAGAGAGTATCAGGTGCTTCATTCGAGCAGGTTATTGACATAGCTCTAGATATTGAGTCAGTTCGCCGCTAGGAGCGGGAGGAAAGGGAGGCCAAGAGGCCTCGTGGATCGGGAAGTTCTAGTGGTGCTCCCTTCAGGGGGCATTTTCAGCAGGGTATGGGTCGTTCTTTTAGGCCTCCTCAGTCAGCCCGCCCAGCGTATAGTGGTGCATCTTTGGGGTATGGTCCCCCTGGTTCTCAGCCAGGCCGTACATTATTTGGTGCCCTCCTAGCTCGGAGTGCAGCTCGAGCACCCCCAGTTCAGAGTTCTCCTATGCATGAGTCTTCTAGTGGCCGTTCTAGTGCCAAGGGTTTCTATCAGTCCCCGCCTCCAGCTCCAGGGAGTTGTTTTGAGTGTAGAGAGTTCGGCACATATAGAGGCAGTGTCCCCATCGTCCCGGTGGTAAGGGGTTCATTCGGCCTAGTGTGTCACCAGTGGGTGCACCGGTGTTGTTTGTGAAGAAGAAGGATGGGGCCATGCGTATGTGTATTGATTATCGGCAGCTGAACAGAGTTACGGTGAAGAACCGGTATCCCCTGCCCCGTATAGATGATTTTTTTGACCAGCTTCAGGGAGCTAGAGTGTATTCCAAGATTGACTTGAGATCTGGGTATCATCAGTTGAAGATTCGAGATTTTGACATTTTGAAGACTGCTTTCAGGACCAGATATGGTCATTATAAGTTCCTAGTTATGTCATTTGGGATGACCAATGCCCCAGCTGCGTTCCTGCAATTGATGAACAACGTGTTTCAGCCTTACCTTGATTCTTTCGTCATATTGTTCAGTGATGACATCATGGTTTATTCTCGTAGCCAGGAAGAGCATGCTCATCATTTGAGAGTTGTGTTACAAAGGTTGAGGGAGGAGAAGCTTTATGAAATATTCTCCAAGTGTGAGATTTTTCTTGGTTCAGTAGCTTTCTTGGGGCACGTGGTGTATAGTGAGGGTATTCAGGTTGATCCGAAGAAGATAGAGGCAGTGCAGAGTTGGCCCAGACCATCCTCAGCTACAGAGATTAGGAGTTTCCTTGGTTTGGCAGGATATTACTGTCGCTTTGTGGAGGGATTCTCTTCTATTGCTTCGCCTTTAAATAGATTGACCCAGAAGGGTGCTCCATTCAGATGGTCTGATGAGTGTGAGGAGAGATTTCAGAAGCTCAAGTAAACATTGACCACAGCTCCAGTACTAGTTTTGCCTACTGGTTGGCGTTCTTACACAGTATACTGTGATGCTTCTAGAGTTTGTTTGGGAGCGGTATTGATGTAGGATGGTAGGGTAATTTCCTACGCGTCTAGACAGTTGAAGGTGCACGAGAAGAATTATCCAGTGCACGATTTCGAGTTAGCTGCCATTATTCATGCCTTGAAGATTTGGAGGCACTATTTGTACGGAGTGCATTGTGAGATTTTCACTGATCATCGTAGTTTGCAGTATCTATTGAGGCAGAAGGACTTGAATGTGCATCAGAGGAGATGGTTAGAGCTTCACAAGGATTATGAACTCACTATCTTATATCCTCTGGGAAGGACAATATATTGGCTGATGCCCTGAGTCGTAGAGCAGAGAGTTTGGGGAGTCTAGCCTACCTTCTAGTAGCAGAGTGATCATTAGCCCTTGATGTTCAGCCCTTTGCAGGTCAGTTGATGAGATTGGATTTATCAGAGCCCCCGCGGGTATTGGCTTGTGTAACCTCCAGGTCTTCTCTTTACGATCAGATTAGAGCATGCCAGTATGCTGATCCACATTTGCTTGTTCTTCAGGAAGGGGTCCGTCATGGTGATGCCAGAGATGTGGTTATTTGTGATGATGGGGTCATGAGGATGCAGGGCCGGATTTGCGTGCCCAATGTAGATGGGCTTCGAGATTTGATTCTAGTTGAGGCCCATAGTTCGCGATATTCCATCCATCCGGGTGCCGCAAAGATGTATCAGGATTTTAGGCACCATTATTGGTGGAGGCGGATGAAGAAAGATATTGTTGAGTTTGTGGCTCGGTGTCTCAATTGTCAGCAGGTCAAGTATGAGCACCAGAGACCAGGTGGATTGCTTCAGAGATTTGATATTCCGGAGTGGAAGTGGGAGTGGATCACCATGGACTTCGTAGTTGGACTCCCACGGACTTCGAGGAGGTTTAATGTTATATGTGTTATTGAGAATCGTCTGACCAAGTCCGCGCACTTCATTCCTGTTGGTACTACTTATTCTTCGGAGCGGCTAGTTGAGATTTATATCAGGGAGATTATCCGATTGCATGGAGTTCCAATTTCTATCATTTTCGACAAAGGTACTCAGTTCACATCATAGTTTTAGAGAGCCGTACAGAGAGAGTTGGGTACCCAGGTTGAGTTGAGCACACCGTTTCATCCTCAGACCGACGGGCAGTTGGAGCGTACCATTCAGATTTTAGAGGATATGTTTCGTGCTTGTGTGATTGACTTTGGTGGTTCATGGGACCAGTTTCTGCCACTAGCGGAGTTTGCATATAATAACAGCTATCAGTCGAGTATCCAGATGGCTCCGTATGAAACTTTATATGGTAGGAGGTGGAGATCTCCAGTTGGTTGGTTTGAGCCGGGTGAGGCTAGGCTATTGGGCACTGTCTTGGTTTAGGATGCGTTGGGTAAGGCGCAGTTTATTCAGGAGTGGCTTCGCGCGGCGCAGTCTAGGCAGAAGAGTTATACGGACCGGAAGGTCCGAGATGTGTCTTTCATCTGAAGGTGTTGCTGAAGGTGTCGCCCATGAAGGTTGTTATGAGATTTGGGAAGAGGGGAAAGCTGAGTCCCAGGTTCATTGGGCTATTTGAGGTGCTTTAGAGGGTTGGGGGGGGGGTGGCTTACAGACTTGCTATGTCTCCCAGTTTATCGAGTATTTATCCGGTATTCCATGTTTCGATGCTCCAGAAGTATGTTGGTGACCCGTCTCATATTTTGGACTTCAGCATGGTTCAGCTCGAGGGTGATATGTCATATGAGGTAGAGCCAGTGGCTATTTTGGGTCGACAGGTCAGGAAGCTGAGATCTAAGGATATAGTTTCAGTGAAGGTTCAGTGGAGAGGGCAGCCGGTGGAGGATGCCACCTAGGAGACCGAGTGGGAGATGCGGCACAGATATCCTCACTTATTCAAGACTCTAGGTATATTTATAGAATCGTTCCAGGATGAATGTTTGTTTAAGAGGGGGAGGATGTAACGATCCGGCCGGTCGTTCCGTGGGATTTACCCCGTTTATCCCATTATTGCTTTATCATATATTGCTTAGCCTGTTTATGTTATGTTGTGTCAGTTGGTTTGGGTCTGGAGTGGTCATGGTGATAATTAAGGCATTTAGTCTCCTAAAGTAGCCTCATACTTGAGAAAGTCAACTGAGAGTTGACTTATTGGTGAACGACCTCGTAATGCGGATTTTATGGCTCGTATAGCTTTTTAGGTGATTTGGGACTTAGGAGTGTGTTAGAAATGAAGTTTTGATGTTCAGTATAGAATTAGGCTTGAATTGGCGAATGTTAGTTTGTGACGATTTCCGGTCGACAGTGGAAAATAGGCTCTCTGGGTCAGAATGGGATTCTGGAAGTTGGAACAGGTCCGTAATGTCATTTGTGTATGTGTGCAAAATTTTAGGTCAATCGGAGGTGTTCTGGTTGGTTTCGGCGTCATTGGCGAAATTGGGAAGTTTCAAAGTTCATAGGCTTGAATTTGATGTAATTTTTGTGTTTTCATGTAGTTTTTGGTGTTTCGAAGGCTCGACTAAGTTAGAATAAAGCTATGGGGTGTGTTGGTATGTTTGGTTGGGGTCCCGAGGGGCTCAGAATTGATTTCAGATGGTTGGCGGAGTGTTAAACTTGGAAAATTTGCACCAAATGGCTGCTGGTGTAAGTTTCTGGTGTTGGCCGCACCTGCGGATGGGTAGCTGCAGGTGCGACATCGTAGGTGCGAAAGGCCATGCACAGATGCGAAGGGAGGCTAGGCAGGAGGAGTCCGCAGGTGCGAATAGTTGGCCGCACCTGCCAAGCCGCAGGTCCGGAGAAGTGGCCGTAGGTGCGAAAACTGGTCCGTTAGTGGGATTGCGCATGTGCGCACCTAGGACCGCAGGTGCGGAATTGCTGGGCAGAACAGTATAAAAGGGGCCTCCGTGAAATTTTATTCATTTCACCATTGTTGCATGTGGTTCGAGCTCATTTGAAGGCAATTTGAAGAGAGGATTCGTGGGTCTTCAGTGGAGGTAAGTTCCCGGGTTATTAAAGTCATTTCTAGGCTATTTTATTCGGATTAGGCTTGTCAATTGAAGGAATAAAGTAGCAAAAGGTTGGGAAGAATGGGTGGAGGATAGGAAAATTCTTTTGCCAATTTGGGTAGGCAATTGTGGTCCGATTGTGGTGTTTTTGGTATGTGTAGAATTGTGGGAGGACGAGGTTTGTAGTGATGTGAAATTTATCGAATTTCGAGGCGTGGGCCCAGGGCTCAGGTTTGGCCGAATTTCGAGATTCTTATATAATTTGATTTTTTTCGATTGGGTTGTGTTCCTTTAGTATATATTGATGATGCTAAAATGGTTTTGGCTAGATTCGGAGCAATCGGGAGCCAATTTGAGGGGCAAGAGCATAGTGGACTAGTGTTGTGGCCCGGTAAAGGTAAGTAATGGTTATAAATGTTGTCCTGAGGGTATGAAACCCCAGACTTCATATTTCTCATTGATTTTAGAATGGCGCACATGTCGGATGACGAGTATGTGGCGCGCACTAATTTTTGGATTTGGACTTGGTCCTCTCCGCGACAACGATTGAGTTTCATATTTTACTCAAAACATTATGTTAAATTATGTTCTAAAGATTGTTGCAATATTTGGGCTATAAGCCGTGTTTGGGGCCTCATGCCAATCTGTTTAGACCCCTTGGGAGATTTTTACTGCTGTTTTCCTCACTATTTATTGATGATTTCACTCAGTCACATTGTGTTTACTGTTTAGAACCCTTCGGGGCTTTGAGATTTAAAAATGATGTTTTGGGTCGAGTACCCCGTATTTACTGATTTTCCTGAGGGGCTTTTGAGAGGTTCTACTGAGTGAGGTCGATGGCCTGTTTGTGGATATGATACGCCATGAGGTGGCTTGATATTAGCTCTTGGGCTGAAAGAGCCCCTCCGAAGTCTGCACACACCCCCAGTGAGCGCATCGAGTGTCGAGTGCCGAGTGTCGAGTGATTGGGAGGCATGAGTGACTGTGAGGTATGCCCGAGGGGTTGATTATGAGTGATGGTGAGGTATGACCGAGGGGATGATTATGAGTGACTGTGAGGCATGCCCGAGGGGCTGATTATAATACATGTTTTTTCCCGAGGGGCTACTTATGATTTTACTAATTTCACTCTGAACTTATGAAATATGTTTTGCACGAGGGGCCTCTTTATGATTTATTTCATTTTCATACTAAATCTTTCGGTTTGAAGATGTTGAAAATATACATTTTGAAAGGATTTTACTGAAGTTGGTTTTAAGGCATGATGATTTCATATATCTATGTTATACTGTTGGAAAGAAAGGTTGTGCATATTGTGAATTGATGACATTTTTTATGTGTTTTCTTGACACTTAGACTTAATTTATTTTTATTACTACTGAGTTGACGTACTCACATTACTCCCTGCACCTATGTGTGCAGATTCAGGTGCATATACCGAGCATTAGCTATTTATTCTGCATGGAGCCGGAGTGCAGGATATAGAGGTAGCTGTTCAACGTCCGCATCATCTCTGTTTTCCCTTCTTGTTATATCTAGCTATTTATTTGGAGGTTTTGTATTATGATAGAACACCTTTTTGGCTTATCTCTCTTAGATGCTCATGACAGGTTGGCTCTAGGTTTTGTAGTTGGTTGCACTGTTTATTGGCTTAATGTATTTAGTAAACTCTGTATATTTTATAAAAATGCTTAAAATTTGTTGGGATTTTGAAGGAAACGGTATATATATGTGATTGTTGGCTAGCCTAGTTCCACGATAGGCCCCATCACGACCAATTTAGGATTTGGGGTCATGAAAAATCATGGCCCTGGTGTATGTGGCCCCAACATTCTTTAGGCCAAATGGCATCATCTTGTAATAGTACAGCCCCACAGTGTAATGAAGGTTGCTTTCTCTGCGTCTTCTTCGTCCATCCAAATCTGATGATAACTGGCGAAGCAATCTACAAAGGACTAGAGTTCATGCTTGGCGCAATTGTCTATCAGAATGTGTATGTTTGGTTACGGGAAATCATCCTTGGGACTTGCTTTGTTTAAATCCCGATAATCAACAAAGACTCGAACTTTCCCGTCCTTCTTCGGAACTGGAACAATGTTGGCTAGCCAAGTTGGATATTCAACTACCCTGAGGACGTTGGATTTGATCTGCTTAGTAACCTCCTCTTTGATTTTCAGGCTCATATCAGGCTTGAATTTCCTAGGTTTCTGCTTTACCGGCAGGCACATTGGATTTGTGCGCCGCTTGTGGGGGCATAATGGATGTGCTTAATCCGGTCATATCGTCATATGAACATGCAAAGATATCATCATACTCTGCAAGAACTGAGTGTATTTCTCTTTCTCTGATGGTGACAAATGGATGCTCATGTGGGTCTCCTTGATGGTTTTAGAATCTCCCAAGTTGACTATCTCAGTTTCGTCCAAATTGGACTGGGGCTTGTTCTCAAAATTTTCTAATTCTCTGATGATCTCTTCATGTATTACATCATCTTCTTCCATTTCTTCTGAATCACTGTCCTTTCGTTGCATCGTCTCGTTACATGTCACAGTCGTTGATTCATCAAGATAAGAAATAATAATGCTGTAAGGATAACGATATGAAAGAAAAATAGTAATAATAAAACATCAAGCCATTTAAAATGTCAAACAAAATGATTTTGAATAACTCAAATGACATTTTTTGGAACATTAAAAAATACTATTTAGGACAAAAGAAAAAATGCAAAACTGGAAATCATTTTTTTACAAAAAGTGAACAATGCTATTCAGCCTTGCTACCCTGGAACTCGTCGGTCCTTGATGGTTTAACAGTCTAATTCTTGAGGAATGCTCCTCTCTGCACAACTTGGATGGTAGGGCCTTCCTCCTCCTCCTCCTCGACAATCACACAGCAGCCCATATCATCATCTTCCAAGAACAAACTCCTCAATGCTGCCAATACTTCTTCTTCCTCTGATCCCTATATGATATCGGCTTGCTGGAAGGTCTGAATCAAGTGCGACACGGGTTTCTCAAGAGGGTAGTATGGACCATGCCAGGACGGTGACCAGTCATTGTATTCCTACCAGGTGTACTGATACCCTAGCCCAAAGGTTGTACCATGTCGTTTCAACTGTATTGGCTTGGAGATACCATGAAGGTTTTTACCGAGCCCCCTGCCAGGTTCGTACCCTTGCCATTCTAGTATACTCTCTATTTTTCTACTCTACCATTTATCCTTTTCAATCGCGTTAACACGCTCGATGCGATAGTAGGTTTCTTCGCCTAACTTCCTTCTGTTTTCAACCACCGGAAGAGTCTGACTGGTGTAATGAGGGTTGCTCCCATCTCCATGGATGATCACTTCTTGAGGGTTCCACTCAAATTTTTTCCGCTTGGAGCAGAGTGGACGCAACAGCTCCAGCGGCATATATCCAAGGCCGTCCCAACAATAAATTGTAGGAGGCAGATATGTCTAGTATCTGGAATTCAACATCGAACCAGGTAGGACCCATTTGCAAGCATATGTTAGATTCTCCGATCGTGGCCTTTTGAGACCCATCGAATGTTTTCACATTCATAGTCCCTGCTCGTATCTCATGTAAACCTTTGCCCAACCTCTTCAAAGTTGTCAACGGGCAAATGTTAAGGCTGGATCCTCCATCTATCGAAACTCTGGCGACGAACTTATCCTCACATTGCATTGTGATGTGTAGTTCCCTGTTGTGATTAACCCTTCCAGTGGAAATTCGTCCTCATGGAAAGTGATCTTGTGGCTTTCTAGAACCTGCCCCACCATATTGGCCATTTCTCCACTAGTGATGTTGTTTGGTACATATGCTTCATTAAACACCTTCATCAGAGCATTCCTGTGTGCTTTAGAATTTTGCAATAATGACAGGATGGATATCTGGGCAGGAGTCTTGTTCGGATGATAAACGATAGAGTATTCCCTTTCCTGTACCTTCCTCCAGAGGTCACTTGGACCAGTTTCAATGACGAGTTGTTTGTTAGAAGATTGCTTACTGGTTTCTCCTAAATGTTCAGGTGTATAAACTCTTCCTGTTCTGGTCATTCCTTGTGTAGTGCCTGATTCTTCCATCTTTGACTTTCCTTCTCGTCTAGCCTAGGCCATATAATACCAAGGTACAACATTGGAATTGAAGGATGGTGTGGATGCCACCGTTACAATGAAAGGTGTGGCCACCTCCCCTTTAAATGGAGTGAGTGTTGCGGCAGGTGATGTTACTTCTACTTCTAAAGAAACCGATGCGGTTACCTCGGCTTCAGCTGGAGGCTGTACCTGTACCACAATGGGATTGAGTGTGACTTCAGGTTTCTTAGGATCATCACCTTCTCGAATAAGCCCGATTGATCCCTCGGGATCCCACTCTTCATCAGTTTCTATCACATTGACCACTCCAACCCTATGATCTGGGAGAGGATTAATGCTGACATTGGGTGCAACTTCCTTCGCCTGTATGACCTTACTATCAATTAGTTTTTGTATCTTGTCTTTCAAGGTACGACATTCGTCAATAGTGTGTCCCTTCTTTCCGTAATGATATGCACTTGTCTTGTTTGAATTAGCCAATTGAGATTAATTCTCCATTTCCACAACGGGAATAGGGGTGACATATCCAGCGGCTTTCAACCTTTCGTAAAGCTGGTCGATGGGTTCAACAATGGCGGTGTACTGTCTGGGTGGTTTGCAGTCAAAATTAGGCTTGGGTTTTTGGTAGTTTGGACAAGTTGGAGGTGACTGATAATAGGATGGTTGGGCGTTATAGGTGTGGTATGCAGTAGTAGGTTGGGAATATCTGGGAGGTGATGGTTGGTATGTGGGTGGAGGTGTTTGGTATGTGAGTGGAGGAGTCTGGTATAGAAATGGAATTTTGGGTCCCTGGGAAACCATTACTGTTCCCACATCTTTCTTCTTCGATATACCACCTGATTGCAATGCTTTATTCGTGGCCTGCAGTGCCTCGAAATTTGTTACCATCCCGCTTTTAATACCTTCTTCAATCCTTACTCCTAGTTTGATGATATCGGAGAACTTATGGTTCTCAATGACCATTAGCCTTTCATAATACTGTGGATCCTATGCCCGGACAAATAACTTGTTCATCTGTTCTTCGTCCAATGCTGGTCTAACCTTGGCTGCTTCTAACCTCCATCGAGTAGCATACTCGCGGAAAGTCTCAGTTGGCTTTTTCTTTAAGTTCTGGATATAGAAGACATCCGGCACATTCTCCGTATTAAATATGAACCTGTCCATGAAGTCAGACACCATGCACACCCAATTGTCCCACGTCTTGGGATTCTGGCTTATGTACCAGGAAAGAGCATCTCCGGTAAGAATCCTCATGAAGAGCTTCATTCGAATCCTTTCATCTTTTCCGATCCCCACGAGCTTGTCACAATAAGTCCTTAGATGAACCTTGGGTATTCAGGCACCGGGAGTAGCCCCGGCTCAGCCAGTTGCTCCGGTCCAGGATTATGTGGTCTCTGCTATGCCTAAGGATGAGCAGCACAGGTTGGAGAGATTTAGCAGACTTCAGCCTCCGACTTTCAGCGATACAGAGGGCGAGGATGCTCAAGGGTTTCTAGATAAGTTCTAGAGGATAATACGTACTGCAGGTATTTTGGAGACCAGTGAGGTCTCATTTATTACATTTCAGTTTGCGGGTTCTGCCTTTACTCGGTGGGAGTCATTCGAGAGGAGTAGGCCAGTTGGTTCAGCACCTCTCACCTGGCAGTAGTTCGCCACGATCGTTTTGGAGAAGTATGTTCCTCAGTCCCATAGAGAGGAGCAACGTATGCAGTTTGAGTAGCAGCACCAGGAAGAGTTATCAGTTACTCAGTACGAGATGAGGTTTTTCAAGTTGGCTAGGAATGCTTCTGAGGTTGTCCCTACTGATAGGGAGAGGGTGAAGAGGTTTGTAGATGGTCTTTCTTATCAGCTCCGACTATTTATGACTCGAGAGAGAGTATCAGGTGCTTCATTCGAGCAAGTTGTTGACATAGCTCGAGATATTGAGTCTGTTCGCCGCCAAGAGCGGGAGGAGAGGGAGGCCAAGAGGCCTCGTGGTTCGGGAAGTTCTAGTGGTGCTCCCTTCAGGGGGCAGTTTCAGCAGGGTAGGGGTCGTTCATTCAGGCCTCCTCAGTCAGGCCGCCTAGCATATAGTGGTGCATCTTCGAGGCATGGTCCCCGTGGTTCTCAGTCAGGCCGTACTTCATTTGGTGCCCTCCCAGCTTAGAGTGCAGCTCGAGCACCCCCAGTTCAGGTTTCTTCTATGCATGAGTCTTCCAGTGGCTGTTCGGGGTTCTCGGGGTTTCTATTAGTCCCCGCCTCCAGCTCCACGGAGTTTCTTTGAGTGTGGAGAGTTCGGGCACGAGTGGAGGCAGTGACTCCGCCGTCCTGGTGGTTCATCTCAGCAGAGGGGCCAACCCTCGACTTCTGATCCAGTCACTTCACCACCCACCCAGGCTGCCAGAGGCCGCCCTAGAGGGGGAGGTCGAGTAGGGGGAGGTGAGGCTCGCATGTATGCATGTCCAGTTAGGCCAGATGCTATGGCCTCAGATGCCGCGATCGCAGGTATTGTCTCAGTCTGTTGCCGAGATGCCTTGGCTTTATTTGACCCTGGTTCTACATATTCCTATGTTTCTTCATATTTTGCCCATTTTTTGGATGTGCCCCGTGAGCCTATAGTCACCTCTGTTCATGTGTCGACTCCGGTGGGCGATACTATTGTTGTGGACCGTGTGTATCGGTCGTGTATGATATCTATTGGGGGTCTGGAGACCCGAGTGGACCTACTGTTACTCAGCATGGTCGATTTTGACATGATATTGGGCATGGATTGGTTGTGTCTGTGTCATTCTATTCTTGATTGTCACGCTAAGATCGTGACCTTAGCTATGCCGGGGTGTCCGAGGGTTGAGTGGAGAGGTTCTTCCGAGTATATGCCTAGCAGGGCGATTTCCTACCTGAAGGCTCAGCGCATGGTTGAGAAAGGATGTTTGTCTTATTTGGCCTTTGTAAGGGATGTCAGTGGTGAGACTCCCGCTAGTGATTCAGTTCTTGTGGTCCGTGACTTTTCAGATGTGTTTCCTGCAGACCTACCAGGCATGCCACCTGATAGGGATATTGATTTTGGTATTAACTTGGTGTCAGGCACCTAACCTATTTTTATTCCACCTTATCGTATGGCACCAGCGGAACTAAAGGAATTGAAGGATCAGCTTCAGGAACTCCTAGATAAGGGTTCATTCGGCCTAGTGTGTCACCTTGGGGTGCACTGGTGTTTTTCCTGAATAAAAAGGATGGGTCCATGTGTATGTGTATTGACCATCGGCAGCTGAACAGGGTACTGTGAATAACCGGTATCCCTTGCCCCGCATTGATGATTTGTTTGACCAGCTTCAGGGAGCCAGAGTTTTTTCCAAGATTGACTTGAGATAAGAGTATCATCAGTTGAAGATTCGGGATTCTGACATTCGGAAGACTACTTTCAGAACCAGATATGGTCATTATAAGTTCTTGGTTATGTCATTTGGACTGACCAATGCCCCAGCTGCGTTCATGCAATTGTTGAACAACGTGTTTCAACCTTACCTTGATTCTTTCGTCCTTGTGTTCATTGATGACATCCTGGTTTATTCTCGTAGCCAGGAAGAGCATGCTCAGCATTTTAGAGTTGTGTTACAGAGGTTGAGGGAGGAGAAGCTTTATGAAAAATTCTCTAAGTGTGAGTTTTGGCTTGGTTCAGTAGCTTTCTTGGGGCACATGGTGTCTAGTGAGGGTATTTAGGTTGATCCAAAGAAGATAGAGGCGGTGCAGAGTTGGCCCAGAATGTCCTTAGCTACAGAGATTAGGAGTTTCCTTGGGTTGGCAGGATATTACCGTTGCTTTGTGGAGGGATTATCTTCTATTGCTTCGCCCTTGAACAGATTGACCCAGAAGAGTGCTCCATTCAGATGGTCTGATGATGGTGAGGAGAGCTTTCAGAAGCTCAAGTCAGCATTGACTACAGCGCTGGTACTAGTTTTTCCTATTGGTTCGGGTTCTTACACAGTCTATTGTGATGCTTCTAGGGTTGGTTTGGGAGAGGTATTGATGCAGGATGGTAGGGTTATTGCCTACACATCTAGACAGTTGAAGGTGCACGAGAAGAATTATCAAGTGCACGATCTTGAGTTAGCTGCCACTGTTCATGCCTGGAAGATTTGGCGTCATTATTTGTATGGAGTGCAGTGTGAGATTTTCACTGATCATCATAGTTTGCAATATCTACTGAGGTAGAAGGACTTGAATTTGTGTCAGAGGAGATGGTTAGACCTTCTCAAGGATTATGACCTCACTATCTTATATCATCCGGGGAAGGCTAATATAGTGGCTGATTCCTTGAGTCGCCGAGCAGAGAGTTTGGGGAGTCTAGCCTACCTTCCAATAGCAGAGCAACCATTAGCCCTTGATGTTCAGGCCTTAGCAGGTCGGTTGGAGAGATTAGACCTATCAGAGCCCCCGCGGGTGTTGGATTGTGTAGCCTCCAGGTCTTTTCTTTACGATCAGATTAGAGCACGTCAGTATGATGATCCTCATTTGCTTGTTCTCCAGGAAAAGGTCCGTCGCGGTGATGCCAGGGATGTGTTTATTGGTTATTATGGGGTCATGAGGATGCAGGGCCGAATTTGCGTGCCCAATGTAGATGGGCTTCGAGATTTGATTCTAACATAGGCCCATAGTTCGCGATATTCGATCCATCCGGGTGCCACAAAATGTATCAGGATTTGAGGCAGCATTATTGGTGGAGGAGGATGAAAAAGGATATTGTGGAGTTTGTGTCTCGGTACTGTTAGCAGGTCAAGTATGAGCACTAGAGACCAGGCAGATTGCTTCAGAGGTTTGATATTCTAGAGTAGAAGTGGGAGCGAATCACCATGGACTTCGTAGTTAGACTCCCACAGACTTCGAGATGTTTTGATGCTATATGGGTTATTGTGGGTTGGCTGACCAAGTCCGCACACTTCATTCCTATTGGTACTACTTATTCTTCGGAGAAGTAAGCTGAGATTTATATCAGGGAGATTGTCCGACTGCATAGGGTTCCAGTTTCTATCATTTTCAATATAGGTACTCAGTTCACATCTCAATTTTGGAGAGTCGTGCAGAGAGAGTTGGGTACTCAGTTCGAGTTGAGCATAGCATTTCATCCTCAGACTGACGGGCAGTCGGAGCGTACCATTCAGAATTTAGAGGATATGTTGCGTGCTTGCGTGATTGAATTTGGTGGTTCATGGGCAGAGTTTGCATATAATAGCAGCTATCAGTCGAGTATCCAGATGGCTCCATATGAGGCTTTATATGGTAGGAGGTGCAGATCTTCGGTTGGTTGGTTTGAGCCGGGCAAGGCTAGGCTATTGCGCACATACTTGGTTCCGGATGCGTTGAGTAAGGCGAAGTTGATTCAGGATCGGCTTTGCACGGTGCAATCTAGGCAGAAGAGTTATGCGGACCGGAAGGTCCGAGATGTGTCTTTCATGGTTGAGGATAAGGTGTTGCTGAAGGTCCCTCCATGAAGGGTGTTATGAGATTCGGGAAGAGGGGGAAGCTGAGTCCAGGTTCATTGGGCCATTTGAGGTGCTTCAGAGGGTTGGGGAGGTGGATTATAGGCTTGTTATGCCTCCCAGTTTATCGAGTATTCATCCAGTATTCCATGTTTCAATGCTCCGGAAGTATGTTGGTGACCCGTCCTATGTTTTGGACTTCAGCACGATTCACCTCGAGGGTGATATGTCATATGAGGTAGAGCCACTGGCTATTTTGGGTCGACAAGTCAGGATGCTGAGGTCTAAGGATATAATTTCAGTGAAGGTCCAGTGGAGAGGGCAGCCGGTGGAGGATGCCACCTGGGAGACCGAGCGGGAGATGCGGGACAAATATCCTCACTTGTTCGAGACTCCGGGTATGTTTATAGACCCGTTCGAGGACGAACATTTGTTTAAGAGGGGGAGGATGTAACGACCCGGCCGGTCATTCCGTGAGGTTAACCCCGTTACCCTCATTTCTGCATTTGTTATATACTGCTAGCCTGTTTTTGTTATGTGGGTCAGTTGGTTTGGGTCCCGAGTTGTCATGGTGAGAATTGAGGCATTTAGTCTCCTAAAGTAGCCTAAAAATTGAGAAAGTCAATAGAGAGTTGACTTATTGGTGAACGACCTCGAAATGCGGATTTTATGGCTCGGATAGCTTCGTTAGGTGATTTGGTACTTAGGAGTGTGTTCGGAATGAAGTTTTGATGTCCTGTGTAGAATTAGGCTTGAATTGGCGAAAGTTAGTTTTTGGCGATTTCCGGTCGGCAGTGGAAAATAGGATATCGGGGTCGGACTGGAATTCCGGAAGTTGGAGCAGGTTTGTAATGTCATTTTGGATATGTGTACAAAATTTCAAGTCAATCAGAGGTGTTTCGGTTGGTTTCGGCGTAGTTGGAAAAATTTGGAAGTTTCAAAGTTCATTGGCTTGAATTTGATGTAATTTTGGTGTCTTTATGTTGTTTTTAGTGTTTCGAAGGCCCGAATAAGTTGGAATAATGCTATGAGGTGTGTTGGTATGTTTGGTTGAGGCCCCGAGGGTCTCGAGATTGATTTCGGATGGTTGGCGTAGTTTTGAACTTGGAAAATTGCAGCAAATGGCTGCTGGTGCAAGCTTCTGGTGTTGGTCGTACCTGCAGAAGGGTAGCCGCAGGTGCGATGTCGAAGGTGCGAAAGTCTGTACGCAGGTGCGAAAGGAGGTTAGGCAAGGGAAATCCGCAGGTGCGATGAGATGGCCGCACCTGCGAACTCGCAGGTCCGGAGAACTGGCCGCATGTGCGAGAATTGGTCCGTTAGTGGGATTGCGTAGGTGCGCACCTTGGACCGCAGGTGCGGGTCCGTAGGTGTGACTAAGTGTCCGCAGGTGCAGAAATGCTGGCAGAACAGTATAAAAAGGGGCCTTCGTGAAATTTTATTCATTCCTCCATTTTTGCATGGGGTTGGAGCTCTTGTGAAGGCAAATTGAAGAGGAAATTTGTGGTTCTTCAGTGAAGGTAAGTTCTCGGGTTATTAAAAATCATTTCTATGCTATTTTGATTCTGATTAGGCTTGTAAATTGGAGGATTAAAGTAGGTAAAGGATGGGAAGAATGGTTAGAGGATTGGAAATTCTTTTGGCAATTTGGGGAGGCAATTGTGGTCCGATTGTGATGTTTTTGGTATATGTAGAATCGTGGGAGGACGAGGTTTCTAGTGGTGTAAAATTTATTGAATTCCAAGATGTGGGACCGGGGCCCGGGGTGGCCGAATTTTGAGATTCTAAACTGACTCTTGGAGAACATAGCATAAAGCTTGTCCTCCCTCGGCCGCTGTAATACAACCCTCAAATGCCCGACGTGCTCCTTCTGGCTGCGAGGGTACACCAAGATATCATCAATGAATAGAATAATGAACAAGCCGAGATAAGGCTGAAACACGTTGGTCATCAAATGCATGAATGCTACTGGGGCATTGGTCAGCCTAGAAGACATCACAATGAACTCATAATGACCATATAGGGTCCTGAACGATGTCTTAAGAATGTCTAAGGCCGAATAAACCCTTTATCAAGGATTTACTGAAGCTACTCCTTCAATTCCTTTAACTCCTACAATGCCATACAATACCATGGAAAAAAAATGGGCTGAGTGCTCGGCACCACATCAATATCGAAGTCAATATCCCTGTCCGCCGGCATGCCCATCAGGTCTGCAGGAAACACATCCGAAAAATCTCTCACCACCAGAATTGAATCAATAGAAGGAGTCTCTACGTTGACAACACTCACAAAGGACAAATAATAAAGACAAACCTTCCCAACCATCCGTTGGGCCTTCAAGAATGAAATACCCTACTGGGAACATAATCCAATGAACCTCGCCACTCAATCGGTGGCAACCTCGGCATAGCCAACATCACTATCTTAGCGTGACAGTACATAATATCATGACAAAGAGATAATCAATCCATACCCAATATCACATCAAAGTCAACCATACTAAGCTGCAACAGATCCGGTATAGTCTCTAGTCCCCCAATAGTCACTACACACAACTGATATACATGATCCGCAATAATAGTATCGCCCACCAGTGTAGATACATGAACAGATGAAATAAGAGACTCGTGGGGCCTATCCAAATAATGAGCAAAATACGACGACATATATGAAAAAGTGGAACCAGGATCAAATAACACAGAGGCATCCCTGTGGAAAACTGAGATAATACCTGTGATCATAGCATCTGAAACAATATCATCGGGTCTAGCAGGGAGTGCATAGAAACGAGCCTGACTGCCACCTGATTAGCCTCCCCCTCTAGGGCGACCCCTAGCTGACTGACCTCCACCCCGAGCTGGCGCTGAAGTTGCAGGCTGACTCTTCTACTGAGATGAACCTGCCATAAGGCGGGGATAGAACCTCTTGATGTGACCCAAATCTCCACACTCAAAGCAACCTCTATCGACCACTAGCGATGGGGACTAAAGGGAGCCCTGAGCACTGGGATACCTGCTAGAAGGACAATACATAGATGAACCCTAAGTTGATAGTGCATGAGACAAACTCTGAGCTGCAAGGGCACTGAGAGATGAGTGACCCTGTTGAGAACTGTGAGAACCATGGCCAAATGATGCACCACGGTGAACTGGACGAGTAGTCTGAGCATGCTTGTAGGGACGACCCCTGCCATGGTGAAACAAACCTCCAGAAGGAACACAACCAAAACCACCTGATCCACGAGGTCTCTTGGCCTCCCTCTCAACCCCCTCCTGGCAGCGAACAGACTCTATCTCCCGAGTGATGTCAACAACCTCCTCAAAAATAGCACCAGACACACTCTCTCTAGTCATAAGTATTTATGTCTGATATGCGAGGCCATCAACGAACCTCCTTATCCTCTCCATGTCCGTGGGAACCAACCAAATAGCATGACCGGCTAACTCAATAAATCTCATCTCGTACTGCGTCACAGTCATATCATCTTGACGCAGCTGCTCAAGCTGTCTACTTAACTCTTCCCTGCAAGACTGTGGCACATACTTCTCCAGGAAGAGAACGGAGAAGTCCTGCCATGTAAGGGGCGCTGCACTAACCGACCTACACCTCTCATAAGCCTCCTACCAAGTGAAGGCAGCTCTAGAGAACTTAAAAGTAGTGAACGAGACCTCACTGCTCTCCAAAATACTTGTTCTACGGAGAATCCTCTAACACTTATCCAAAATACCCTGGGCATCCTCGACCTATGTACCACTGAAAGTCGGAGGTTGAACTCTACCAAACATCTCCAACTACGCTGCTCATCACCAGGCATAACAGGAACCACATAGTTCTGAGCAGCTGCAACCGGCTGGGCTGGTGGTGCCCCCGATGTCTCAAGTCCCTATACCACCTTCTCAGGTGTGCGGGCGGTGGGAGTCTGAGAACCTCCCCCAGCCTGAGAAGTAACTACTACAGCCGGAACAGAGACCACCTAAGCAAGACTATTCCACACGGTGAAAATCAGAGATAGGGCCTTCTGAAGGCCTGGGATAACAATAGGCATGGTTGGTGCCTAAGCTGGTCCCTCTGGTGCATCCACAACTTGGAACTGATCCTGAACTGGGGCAACTAGTGGATCTGCAGGTGCTTCCCTAGCTGTTGTGCGGGCTACACCTCTTCCCCAATACGGCTTCGACCTCGAACTTTCGCAGCCCTGACTGGTGGCTGTTCGCCCTACCTAGTAGCACGTGTGCTCACCATCTATGAGAGGATAGAATAACAGAAGTTTAGTTACCAGAACCAGCAAATTCGCACGACAAGAATTCAAGAATGTAAAGTTTTTCCTAAAGGTTCTGCAGCCTCTCGAAGATAAGTACAGGTGTTTCTGTACCAATCCGCAAGACTCCACTAAACCCGTTCATGAATCATGAGACCTATGTAACCTAGGCTCTGATACCAACTTGTCATGACCCAAAACTCGACTCGTCGTGATGGCGCCTATCAATGGAACTAGGCCAGCCTCAACTCAATAATCCAACACCGCAAAAGTATTTTCAAACGATAAACACGGAAGTGACAATTCATTAAGGAACATTTTTGAAAACAAAATAAAAATCCAAATTTTGATAAAATCGCCCAAAACAGGGGTGTCACTGAGTGCATGAGTGTCTAGAGGAGAACATAGTCTATTAAAATGTTTAAAGAAACAAACTAAAACACATCTGGAGATAAATATGGAGAGTCAAGGCCTCCCAAAGTCGTGTAGATACCTCGATAGTCTCGTAAAGCTTGAAACCCAATTAGCGACTACCACTCAGACAAAAAGTGCCTGAATCTGCACACAAGGTGCAGAGGGTAACATGAGTACACAAAATCAGTATGTAACGAGTCCAAACTATGGATTAAAGGTAGTGATGAACTCAACCGATACAGATAGGAATAGAAATAACTAGACAGTAATGTTGGCATGCTTTCAATTTAATAGGTAGTTGCAAAAAATAAAGTAGTGCAGATACGAACAATGTCAAGAATATATCCCTGCTACCTCTACATGTCAATGCACAGACTGTATGAAATGCATCATATACCTCCACTCTCAAGTGTACAACCACTCGGTACTGTATATGGCCATCCTGCCAGGGAAATCCATCCTGGAACATATACATCACTGACTGCAAGTCACCCAGTATCGAGGAAAAACGGTAATCCAACCCTGTGGGGAAATCCATCTCCAAGTATCAAGTACTTCGGACAAATCCATGTCCAGGGAAATCCATTCCTCAATAATATCATCCGCGCTCACTAGGGTGTGTTACATACTCCGGAGGGGCTCCTACCGCCCAGGCACTATCATAAATTAACATAACCGCTGTGACGTGCAACCCGATCCCATAATATTCAATAATAATCAGGATCTCGGCCTCACTCAGTCATCAAGCTCTTTAGTCTCACCATGGGCTCACAATGTCATGAAAACAACACAAAACAATGATATGATGAATCAATAAATAACTGAGAGTGATATACGATATAAAATGCATGATCATGACTAAGTATGGAATATAAAATGAAAACTAGTGAGATTGGAGGAAGAAACGACCGCTAAGGGTCCAAACAGTACTGGAAATAAGTCTAAACATGGATATCAACATGATAAAATCACCCAGTTCGCAATTCTCACGGTGCACGCCCGTCACTTGGCATGTGCGTCACCTCAATACCAATCACATAACACATAGTTCTAGGTTTCGAACCATTATAACCAAGTTTGAAAGCGTTACTTACCTGAAAGCAGCAAAAAAACCTACTCCGTGAAGCCCTTGCCTCTCAAATCGGCCTACGAACACCCCGAATCTAGCCACAAGAAATACAATACGATCAATATAGGCTAAATGAATCAATTCCATAACAAAAAACACCAATTCATAGCCAAAATCCAAAATCAGCTCAAACCTAACCCCGGGGCCCACGTCTCGAAATCCGACAAAAGTAAAAAAAGCCGAAAGCCCATTCACTCACGAGTCTAACCATACCCTTAGACACTGTGGTTTCTTGTTGATTTTCCCCGTAATTAGTGAGGTTTTGAAGTGAAAATTGGGGGTTAGGGCTTGGGAGCTCAAACCCCACCCCCGAGCCCATGTCTCGAAATCCGAAAAAGTCATAAAACTCGAAAGCTCATTCACTCACAAGTCTAACCATACCAAATTTACCAAAATACGACCTCATTTGATCACTCAAAAACCCAAAGTTCACTCTCCAAATTCCCAAGACCTAACCTCCAATTTTCACTTCAAAACCTCACTAATTAAGGGAAAAATAAATGGGAAAACACCATTGCCAAGGATAGTTAGGCTCAAGAAACTTACCTCAGTGATAAAACTCGAATTCCCTTCCAAAATCTCTTCAAAATCTCCAAAACCCGTGTTCAAAAATGTGAAAATGAGAAGAATTCCTGAAGTCCTCTATTTATACTTTCTGCCCAGCAAAACCGCACATGCGGCTCATTTACTGCATCTGCGGAACTGCTTTTGCGGAAAAAGTTCCACTTCGGTGGAAAAATTATTAAAATAAAATATTCGCTTCTGCGATCCGCTAAGCGCATCTGATACCATCGCATGTATGGAAATCCTGTCGCATCTGCGGTCCAAACACGCACCTACGCTCCAAAATCCGCTTCTACGACCATCGCAGGTGCAGGAACTTTCTCGCACCCGAGCCTTCTCACCAGCTCCTCCAATATCGCATATGCAATCTCTCGCTCTTTTCTTTGGGCTCGCACCTGCGATGAGACATCCACATGTGCGATTATGACAGCTGAGTTCAACTTCAACATTCTTTCCAATTTCCAAATATGTTCTGTTAATCACCCGAAATCAACCTGAGGCCCTCTGGACCTCAACAAAATATACCAACATATCCCACAGTATCATACAATCTTAGTCAAATCATCAAATCACCTCGAACAACATCAGAAATACGAATTACACACGGATTCAAGCCTAATGAACTTCGGAACTTCCAAATTCTACAAATAATGCCAAAACCTATCAAATCACATCTGAATGACCTCAAATCTTACACACAAGTCGAAAATGACACCACTAACCTACTCCAACTTTAGGAAATTCAACCCGAGCCCGATATCAAAATTTCCAAAGCCGACAAAATTTCCAAAATCCCAACTTTCGCCAATTCAAGTCTAATTCTACCACAGACATCCAAATCACATTTCGGACGCACTTCAAAGTCCAAAATAACCTAACAGAGCTAACAGAACCATCAAAATTCAAATCTGAGGTCGTTTAAACATAAGTCAACATCCGGTCAACTTTTCTAACTTAAACCTTCTCATATGAGACTAAGTTTCTCAACTCACTCCAAAATCACTCTGGACCCGAACAAACTAACCCGGTAAGTCAAAATACATCTTAAGAACACAAAAGAAGAAGGAAATGAGGTAACGGGGCTATAACTCTCGCAACGACAGCCGGATCGTTACAAGAACAAAAAAAGATAAACTAGTTATAATAACGTTGGTATAGTCTTTGAATAGTTACTAGTTGTCATCTAGCTCGAAGGGTATTAATTGACATAAATCTTGAGAGACTACTATAAAATGTCCATAGAACAACAAGAAATTATCATGCAGTTATAAAAACAAATAGCTATGCTTCCTAAAATAAATAGAGTTACAAAGATACATGTGCAGTATCTATTTGCTTCCTCAAAATTTGTTAGTCAACAATTTTCTTTCGTTCGATGATCACCACTTGATAACAATAGAAAAAATATATATACTTTAATACATTTTTCAATACTTAGGTAATAAGATTAATTAAAAATTCAGAACTATAATTTCTATTTACTCATTTTCACTTCCTTTGATATTTAGTGCAAAACTAGAGGACTTAAACCTCTTTCCATATATAGATGCAATATGATTCCTCATGTTACTAAAATAAATTGAGGCACACTTAATAGTGATCAAATGTTTTATAAAACAAAAGGGACACTCTATAATTATATGAGCAAGATATATATAAGCACAAGGAAGAAACAGTTAACCAAAAAAATTCAATATCAGAACTTGACAAAATAGACAAGAAAACATGTAACGACCCGGCCAGTCATTTTGAGAGTTGTAGCCCCGATCCTTATTAACTACTTTCCCCATATCTATTTATGCTATTGTGACTTGTCGGGAGGTTTCATTTTGGTTTTTGGAAGTGTTTGAGACACTTAGTCCCTAAATGGAGGTTTAAGCCTTAGGATTTGGACCATATTCATAACTGTTTGAAGATGACTCCGAAATGGAGTTTCATCGATTAGTTAGCTCCCTTGGGTAATTTTGGGCTTAGGGGCATGTTTGGATTGTATTTTTGAGGTCAGTAGCTTATTTAGGCTTGGAATGCGAAATTTGAATTTTTGGAGTTTTGGACTGGGTAGTAAAATTTTGATATCGGGGTCGGAATCTGATTTCGGAAGTTGGAGTAGGTCTGTACTATTAATTATGACTTGTGCGAAGAATTTGGGGTCAATCAGACGTCGTTTGATAGGTTTTGGCATCAGTTGTAGAATTTTGAAATTTTAAGTTCTTTAAATCTGAATTGGAGGGTGATTCGTGATTTTAGCGTTGTTTGATGTGATTTGAGGGCTCGACTAAGTTTGTACAGTATTTTAGGATTGGTTGGTATGTTTGGTTGAGGCCCGGGGGCCTCGGGTTGATTTCGGGTGGTTAACGGATCATTTTTGGACATTGAGAGTTGTCACATTTTGTGGTGTTTTGTTGCAGACGATTCCTTCATCGCGACGCGATAGGAGGCTCGCGTTCACGAAGAGGAATTTGTGGCAGGTGAGATTTTCTGCTTCGCATTCGCAAAGGAGGTCCTGCATTTGCGAAGAACTAGGAAGGTTAGCTTACGTGTTCGCGATGTTTGTCCCGCATTTGGGTAGAAGGAATGGCTAGCTGGGTCGCCAGGCCCTTATACATGTGCTTGCAATGTTGGTCCCGCATTCGTGTAGGGTTAAGCTGAGTAGTATTCACGTTCATGACAGGGTCATCGCGTTCGCGGTGAAGAAATTCTGGGTCAAGGCAAGTTGTGGTTCAAGAACGTGAGGTTCTTTCCGCGTTTGCGAAGAATGAATCACTGGGTGGTACTTAAACATTTCAAAATGAGGGTTTGGCCATTTTTCTCAAAACATGAGTTTGGGAGCTCCAATTTGGATGAGATTTTGAGGGATTTTCAGAGATATCAATTCGGTAATGATTCTTAACTTTATTTTAGTATATCCCACTAAACTATCCTTAGTTTTATCATTTAATTTCTAATTTGGGGTGAAAAATTAAAAAAATTTGAGAAGAGTTCTTACACAGAATTTAGGGGTTTTGATTGAGATTTTAGTATCAGATTTGAGTAAATTTGGTATGGTTAGACTCGTGAGTGAATGAGTATTCCTATTTTGTAATTTTAACCTAATTCTGAGACATGGGGATGGGGAGGCTTTTTGAGCGACTTTCCAATTTTCTTGCTTTAGGTTTGATTTCTTTAGCTAGATTAGTTCCTTGTAGTTATATTTATGTTATGTAGTTGATTTTGGCTAGATTTGGGCCATTCGGAGTCGGATATTCGTGGAAAGAGCATTGTTACAGATTGATTTGAGCATGGTTTGAGGTAAGTGGTTTGCCTAACCTTGTGTGGGGGAACTCCCCGTAGGATTTGGTACTGTTTTGATATGTGTGCGCCGTGTACATGAGGTGACGAGTACGTACACATGATATTTGCTGTAAAACTCCATTTTTCACTAAGTCATAACTTGTTTCTCCTTATTTGAAATACACTAGCATATGTAACTATCCCGTTTAGTCTAGAATAACAGGCCTACTTGTTTTAACTGCCTATCTGATCTATGTGTAGCATGTTTAGTGAAATTACTTGCTTTCCTTGACTTTAACTTAGTCTAAACTGTAGGTTTCTTGCTGTAACTATTATTTCCATTGGTTGAACTGGATATTTACTTTGGGACTATGGAACTGTATTCCGCAAAATCACATGCACATTTACGTTTGGGACTACGAGATGGTATCTCGAGAGATCCCCTGTTGTTCTCTCTATGTTCCGAGCATTTGTCTTTCTATGATTCTATTCCTGTTAGATTCCGTATTTATTCTTTTACTACGATATTTCATTATGTATTATTTCATTATATTTATACCAGTAGGGCCCTGACCTGATCTCGTCACTACTTGAACGAGGTTATGCTTGGCACTTACTTGGTACCGTTGTGGTGTACTTATGCCCTTCCCTGCACATGTTTTTCGTGTGCAAATCTAGGTACCGCTTATCAGCCGCATTATCAGCCGCATTATAAGTGAGGTGGGACAGCTGTAGAGAATTCAAGGTATATTTGTCATGTCCGGATACCTCGGAGTCCCTTTCTACTCTTCCCCATGTCAAACACTCTTGTATTCTAAGTTTGTGACTTACGATATTCCAGGTTTTGGGAGAGCCTATGTACATTCCGAGAGTGGTTATTATATATGCCGAGCGACATCTTAAATTCCTTATTAAAATTTATGTTAATTGTTAGTTTTCATGTTTCCGTTTCATTTTTCCACAATGTTAGCTTACTTAGTCGTAAGGACTAGGTGCCGTCACGATGGTTCACGGAGGGAGAACCTGGGTCGTGATAAGTTGGTATCAGAGCTCAAGGTTCAAAGGAGTCGTAAGTCACATACCGGTTTATTAGAGTCTCGTGGATCGGTATGGAGACGTCTGTTCTTATCTTCGGGAGGCTATGGAACTGGAAAATTTTCACTTCATTTTATTCCTTATCGTGCAAAATTATTGCCTTCGATATTCTAAACTTTTGTCTTCTATTCTCTCACAGATGGTGAGGATACGTGCAGCAAGAGATGACTAGGCACCCATGCCCCCTGCTAGAGCTACTAGAGGCCGGGTCCGGGATAGAGGCCGAGGACGCACGCGCGGTGCAGCCAGAGAATCCGAGCGAGCTGCTACCGAGGAGCCACCAGTAGCTCTAGTCGGATCACAGGCACCTGAGACGCCTACTACTACTACACCATCTCTTCAGGAGGCCTTTGCACAGTTCCCCATCATTTTCAGTACTCTAGTTTAGGCAGGGTTGATTCCCCTTGCTCCAGCCACATCTCAGGCAGGAAGAGGAGTCACTCCCGCCGCCCACATCCCTGAGCAGCAGGCCCAGGTTGATCAGATTGTAGAGGTTACACCGGTACCACCTATAGCCCAGTTCAGCCTGAGGGTAGGGCAGCAGTTTAAGAGGAGGAGTGGCGCAGGCTCGAGAGGTACAGGACGTACGACCCCCTACATTCAGTGGTCTAGCGTCAGAGGATGCTTAAGGATTTCTGGAGGAGTGCCACTGTATCCTTTCTACTATGGGCATAGCAGAGTCGAGTGGGGTTTCTTTCATTGCCTTTCAGCTTTGGGGAGCAGCCTATCAGTGGTGGTGTACTTATCAGTTGGACAGTCCGACTGAGGCAGCTTCCTTTACCTGGACTCAACTTTCGGACATGCTTTTGAGAGAGTATGTCCCTCAGAGCCTTAGGGACGCATGGCGTACGGAGTTTGAGCAGTTGCGCCAGGGTACTATAACTATTTCAGAGTATGCAGTCTGTTTCAGTGACTTGGCTAGACATGCACCAACCTTGGTTTCTACAGTTTGAGAGAGCGTTCGTTTGTTTATCGAGGGACTCATTCCCACCATCATGACTAGCATCACCCAGGAGCTAGAGATGGATATGTTGTATCAACAGGTGGTGAGTATTTCTAGGAGAGTGGAGGGAATGCTTACTCGGGATAGGGAGGAGAGAGAGACAAGAGGTCTCGAGAATCTGACCATTATTCTGGTGCCCGTGCGCCAGCTGCAGTTCGTCATGGTAGGGGCTATGTGAGTCGCCTAGTTCATTCAGCTCTTCCAGCCGCCAGTGGTATACCAGCTCCTCCTAGACCTCAGGAGCCTTATTATGCACCTCCGATATCTGGTGTACCTCCTACACAGGGTACTTTTAACGGCCAGTCTAGCAGACCTGGCCAGAGCCAACCACAACCGCCACCCCCTCCCAGAGCTTATTTTTAGTGTGGCAACACCCTCCATACAGTGAGGAATTGCCCCAGACTTAGAAGGGGTTCACCTCCAAAGACTTCTCAGCAACAATGTGCTCCACAGGGTTCTCAGGCTATGATTACGGCACCAAATGCCACTCCAAATGCTCATCCACCTGCTCGTACAGAAGTTGTTGCTTCCGATTATGTAATTACATATATTTTTTCGGTCTGTCATAGAGATGCATCGGTTCTGTTCAATCCAGGCTCCACTTGTTCCTATATGTCCTCTTATTTTGCCCCACATTTGGGTGTATCTAGGGATACTTTGACTTCCCCTATTTATGTTTATAGTTCTGTGGGAGATTCTCTTGTTGTGGACCACGTTTATTGGTCGTGTTTGATTACTCTTAGTGGTTTGAGAACAAAGCCGATTTATTATTGATCATCATGGTAGATTTTTATGTTAGGCATGGACTGCTTGTCGCCCAATTATACTATTCTTGATATTTACGCCAAGACCCTGACGCTCGCTATTCCAGGTTTACCGCGATTTGTGTAGAAGGCTATCTTAGATTACACTCCCAGCAAAGTTATTTCATTTCTTAAAGCTCAAAGAATGGTTAAGAAAGGTAATGACGCATACCTAGCCTATGTGAGAGATGTCAATATTGATACCCCTACAGTCGAGTCAGTCCCAATAGTGAGAGATTTCTCTGATATATTTCCAGTTGATCTTCCTGGCATGCCGCCCGATAGAGATATTGATTTTGGCATTGATTTGTTGTCGGGCACTCAGCCCATCTCTATTCCTCCTTATCGTATGGCCCCTCCTGAGTTGAAGGATTTGAAGGAACAATTACAGGAATTGCTTGATAAGGTCTTCATTCAGCCCAGTGTGTCATCTTGGGTGCTTTTATCTTGTTTGTGAAGAAAAAAAGATGGTTCTATGCATATGTGCATCGATTATCACCAGTTGAACAAAGTTACAGTGAAGAACCGGTATCCTTTGCCTTGTATTGATGACATATTTGATTAGTTATAGGGTGCCTGAGTGTTTTCCAAGATTAATTTGCATTTGGATTATCAGTTGAAGATTCGGGATCCAGATATCCCGAAGACGACTTTCAGGACTTGGTATGGTCATTACGAGTTTCTTGTGATGTCATTTGGGATGACCAATGCCCCGACAACATTTATGTATTTGATGCACAATGTATTTCGTCCTTATCTTGATACATACGTCATTGTCTTTATTGACGACGTTCTGATGTACTCCCGGAGTCGGGAATATCATAAGCAACACCTGAGGACTGTGCTTTAGAACTTAGGAGAGAAGAAATTATATGCAAAGTTCTCAAAATGTGAGTTCTGGTTGGATTCCGTGGTATTTTTGGTCACATGGTGTCGACTGTAGGGATGAAGGTGGATCTAAAAAAAGCGGAAGCGGTGTAGTGTTCGCCAAGACCATCCTCAGCTACAGAGTTTCGGAGTTTCCTTGGTTTGGTGGGGTATTACCATCGATTTGTTGAGGGATTCTCATCTATGGTAGCACCTATGGCCAGGATGACCCAGAAAGGCGCTCCGTTCAGATGGACAAAGGAGTGTGAGGAGAGCTTTCAGAAGCTCAAGACAGCTTTGACTACAACCCTAGTATTGGTATTGCCTTCAGGTTCGGGGTCTTATACAGTTTATTGTGATGCGTCGCGAGTTGGAATCAGCGCAGTGTTCATGCATGAGCGTAGGGTGATTGCCTACGCGTCTAGACAACTGAAGGTGCATGAAAAGAACATTCCTGTCCACGACCTTGAGCTAGAAGCTACTGTTCATGCCTTGAAGAGTTGGAGGCACTATTATTACGGTGTCCCTTATGTGATCTACACAGATTATCGGAGTTTGCAGCATATGTTCAAGTTGAAGGATCTTAACATGCATCAAAGTAGGTGGTTAGAGCTGCTTAAGGGTTATGATATCACCATTCTGTACCACCCTAGGAAAGACAATGTAGTTGCCGATGCTTTGAGTCGCTGGGCAGATAGTTTGGGGAGTTTAGCATATCTACCAGCAGCAGAAAGGCCCATGGCATTGGATGTTCAAGCCTTAGCCAGCCAGTTTGTGAGATTGGATATTTTTTATCCGAGTCGAGTATTAGCTTGTGTGGTCTCTCGGTCTTCTCTTTATGATCGTATCAGGGAGCATCAGTATGATGACCCCCATGCTTGTCCTTAAGAACACGGTCCAACACGGTGATGCTAAGGAGGTCACTGTTGGATATGATGGTGCATTGAGGATGCATGACAAGCTATGTGAGCCTAATATGGATGGTTTGCATGAGTTGATTCGTCAAGAGGCTCACAGCTCGCGGTACTCCATTCATCCGGGTGCCGCGAAGATGTATCAGGACTTGAGGCAGCATTATTGGTGGTGTAGGATGAAGAAGGACATAATGGAGTATGTTGCTCGGTGTCTAAATTGTCAGCAGGTGAAGTATGAGCATCAACGACTGTGTGGATTTCTTTAGAAGTTGGAGATTCCGAAGAGGAAATGAGAGCGGATCACTATGGATTTCGTTGTTGGACTCCAACAGACTCAGTGGAAGTTTGATGCAGTTTGGGTGATTGTGGATAGGATGATCAAGTCATCTCATTTCCTCTCTGTGATGACTGCCTATTCTTCCAAGCAGCTGGCTCAAGTTTATATCCGTGAGATTGTCAGACTTCATGGCGTGCCAGTATCTATCGTCTCTAATCGGGGTACGCAGTTTACATCGCTGTTCTGGAGATCCGTACAACATGAGTTGGGTACTTGGGTGGAGTTGAGCACATCATTTCACCCTCAGACAAATGGGCAGTCCGAGCGTACTATTCAAATTCTTGAGGATATGCTCCATGCATTTGTGATGGAGTTTGGAGGTTCTTCAGATCAGTTCTTGCCACTTGCGGAGTTTTCCTACAATAATAGTTATCAATCTAGCATTCAGATGGCACCGTGTGAGGCTCTGTATGGTAGGTGGTATTGGTTCCAGTGGATTGGTTCAAGCTGGACGAAGCCAAATTATTGTGTACAGACTTGGTTTAGGATGCCTTGGAGAAGGTTAAGGTGATTCCGGAAAGACTTCGCACAGCCTAGTCCAGACAGAAGAGTTATGCAGACCAGAAGGTTCGCGATGTTGCATTCATGGTTGGAGAGTGGGTCTTACTCTATGTTTCGCCTAAGAAGGGTGTTATGAGGTTTGAAAAGAAGGCAAGTTGAGCCCAAGGTTTATTTGCCCCTTTGAGGTGTTGCGGCGAGTTGGGGAGGTTGCTTATGAGCTTGTCTTACCTCGCATCCTAGCAGGAGTCCATCCGGTATTTCATGTTTCGATGCTCCGGAGGTATCACGGCGATCCATCTTATGTGTTGGATTTCAGCTCAGTCCAGTTGAACAAAAATCTATCCTATGTTGAGGAGCCAGTGGCTATTTCAGACAAGCAGGTTCAAAAGTTGAGATCAAAGAACATTGCATTAGTAAAGGTTCAGTGGCGGGGTCAGCAGGTCGAGGAGGCAACTTGGGAGATCGAGCATGATATGCACAACCGTTATCCTTATATTTTCACCACTTCTGCTATGTCTCTACGCTTTCGAGGACGAATGATTGTTTAAAGAGGGGGAGGATTGTCATGACCCAAACTGATGGGATGTTATGGGCACTCGGTACCTTACTTAACCAAGTACCAGCATAACATATCTTTTCATGTCATACTATCTTAGATAACTAAGCTGGAAGGCTGCCGTGTGATAAGCAGAATACAACATGTGATACCAACTTATACATAAACCATATGGGCCTATAGGACCAAAATAACCACTCGTTTACTGAACATAGGCCGACAAGGCCATACAATCTTTTACGTACATGACATCTATCTACAAGCCTCTACGAATACATAATTTTCATAAAGGTCGGGACAGAGTCCTGCCATACCAAACAATACACGTATAAATCATACTAACCAAACAAGCATCTCCGAAGCAAATGGAGCACAACAATATCTTCCAGTGAGCTGATAGCCTACTTGGAGGGCTCTCGACCTGTCTATCGGGACCTTCAGGCATGAAACATAGCGTCCCTAACAAAAGGGACGTCAGCACAAATAATGTACCGAATATGTAAGGAATGAAAATCCATAACTAAGAGACATGAGAGAAACATGGAGTAAAAGATTCGACATGTAAGTTTGAGTAGCTCTATAAGTCATGAAAAACTCATAATGTCATGCATATGCATATGAATGTCATGTCGTGTGTAGGTACATGTGTTCATAACATTATTAAGCCTTTGAGGGCATCCCATCATATCATCTCAGCCACAATGCACAAAATCATCAACATATATCAGCTGATTAGGTGGTGGTGCGTATATAACACCATAACCTTTTCCATATCCCATATACACACACACACACACACACATATATATATATATATACATATATACGCGTATATAACGCCATCTGGTCATGGGTCAATGTGCATGTATAAATGCATGAAATGCATATGAAATACGTTAATGAAATCCCTCGGTACGTCATAAGACCATTATGCCTCTGATTAATATCATGAAATAAACTTTACCAACTTACGTATTTTTAAGACCCATGAACAGATGATAGAATAATATGACACATGGGAAATAAGAATATATACATCTCTAGCATTTCTAGGAATAGAGTAATTTATGGAAGTTGTGCATTTGCTAGTTTTGCTTGTGTCGTATAGATCATGCCAAAAGAAGGTAGAGATAACCTTAACGTACTTGGAGTAGGTAAAATTCCGTAAGATATTCTTGGAAAATATTGCACCGTACTCCCTTAGAATCACAAAATCCCACGTTGCTATTGTGCTAAGAAATCTTATTGGTTGAAGAAATCACATTGTAGCGATAGAAGTGAAGAAATCATGTCTGGTTGGGATGATTTTTGTCGGAATGTTTAGGAATTTCATAAAAAATCACATCGGCTATGGTGAAAAGGTTCATGTGTGTTTGTGTTATAGTGAAAGTCTTAAGTGTTGTGTTGAAAGCTTTAACTTTGAAGTATCTTATAACATATTAGGTGGCTTAGAATTTGAAGTGTTTTGTAACTAGCCTATTATGGTACCACCTAATCTCAAATGAATAAGAGTCATTTGATTAGAAAGTGTCTTGCTTCCACGTAGGGGTGGGTGATTTAAAATCTTTATCCACTAATTAATTAGGTAATGTCCCGTTACCCGGTAATTAACCAATTACCAGAATAATTAAGAATTATATCAAATTATTTAAAATACTACTCACTTTTAACACACCTTATACACCTTACTATCATGACCATGTGGTACCTTGTGTGGTACTAGTCCATAAATATCGGGTATTTTAGCTCGGGCCGTAATTTATCCCAAAATGCAAAACTTCGACGAAATCCATTTTCTTCGATTCGTTTACCCTTTATCCTCACTTATCGCTCGTTATAAATAGCATAAATGCGCGTAACCTCAAGATAATTTCATTCCCGAGCTTCCCTTAATTTATTTATGGCATACTTTCACGTACGAAAACATGGGGTGTAACAAGGATATAACGACCCGACCAGTCGTTTTGAGAGTTATAGCCCTGATCCCCTATTATCTGCTTTCCCCATATCTACTTATTCTAGTGTGAATTGCCGGGAGGTTTCATTTTGGGTTTTCGAAGTGTTTGAGACACTTAGTCCCTAAACGGAGGTTTAAGCCTTAAGACTTGGACCATAGTCAGAACTGTATGAAGAAGACTCCGGAATAGAGTCCCGTCAATTCCGTTAGCTCCGTTTGGTGATTTTGGGCTTAGAGGCGTGTTCAGATTGTGTTTTAGAGGTCCGTAGCTTATTTAGGCTTGAAATGGCGAAAGCCATATTTTTGGAGTTTTGGACCGATAGTTGTGATGATCCAAAGGATCATCTTATGAATTAAGACTCCATTCCAGGCTCATTAGCCTTAAAAAAATAAATTTTATTTACCTCGATTTGCGAGCACAGTCCGGATGTGAAACCGGAAAGATTTTATGTGAAAATGCGTGAAATAATAATTTTTAGAGTTAAAAATTTGGTTTTAGATGACTTTGGTCAACATTTTTAGTAAACGGAGCCAGATCTGTATTTCAACGGTTTTGGGAGGTCTGCAGTAAAATATGGGACTTGGGCGTATGCCCGAAATTGAATTTCGAGGTCCCTAGCTTTAGAAATCAATTTTTGAAGAAAATTGTTTTGCTAGATTTTTTTTAAAGGAAATAAAGAAATGAATTAATGTGTTAACTCGTTGGTATCGGGCCCATATTTTTTGTTCCGGAGCCCGGTACAGGTTTATTATGACATTTATATCATATCTGTGAAATTTGGTGAGAAATCATAGTTGATTTGAAGTGATTCGGACATATGGTTGAGAAATAGTGAAATTGAAGTGTTCTTGAGAAAAATCATGAGTGTTGAGGTTGAATTCGTACTTTTAAATGTTTTTTTTGTGATTTGATCATACGAACATGTCCGTATGATGTTTTAAGACTTGCGTACATGTGTGGTTTGGAGCCCCGAGGGCTCAGGTGAGTTTTGGATAGGCCACAGAGTGTTTAGACTTAGAAAAGCTTCATAGCTGGTGTCTGGTGTCTGTTTAGGCTTCTGATGTCGCAATTGCGAGATCAGGCTTCGCAATTGCGAGATCAGACATTATATCGCGAATGCGAAGACTGCCCGACAAGCCCACTAGTCGCAGATGCGAAATTTAGGTCGCAAATGCGAATGCAGCAGTAATTTCGAATGGTTCGCAATTGTGAACCCCTGATCGCATTTGCGATAACTGCAACTGCTCAAATAAGTTTTCAGACATGATTATCACCCATTTTTAATTTCTCTCAAACCCTAAACCCCCATAGGACATTTTCCAAAGACTCAAACTTCTCCAAATCATAGGTAAGTGATTCCTAACTAATTCCTTCCAATCCTTAGCAACTTTTAACAAGATTTCAACCTAGAATCTAGAGTTTTCATGGTAAACAATTGGATTTTTGGGTAGAACTTAGGAACTTTGAAATTTGGGAATTTAGACCTCGAATTGAGGACGGATTCAAAAATCAATTGTATATCCGGGCTCGGGGGAGAATGGGTAAACGGGTTTTGGTCCGAACCCTGAGTTTAAACCATGCGGGCCCGGGGTCGATTTTTATATTTTGATGGGAGAACATAGGAAAACCATAGTGTTTCATTAAAGTTATCTCCTTTAGAAATAATTGATGATATTGAACCAATTATGATTAGATTCAAGCGGATTAGAGGAAAATTCCAAAGGAAAAGCTGTGATTGAGCAGTGAGTGGCCTGCAAAGTTGAGGTAAGTGTTTCGTTTAACCTTGACTTCAGGGAATAGGAATCCCAACTTGAATGCTATGTGAAATTGCATGTGATTGGTGTATAGGTGAGGTGACGAGTAGCTATGCACCACCAAATTATCTGTTTAGCATGTTCCCTTCCCTGTTTTCCAATTTATTTGATTCCTGGCTTAGTTGTTTCATGATTTTGGTGCCTCCATGTTTACTTGTTTTGCCTACTTATTTGTTATACATTGGTTCACTTATTTGGGAGTATTAATTGTTCCTTAACTTCATTATGGTAGATTAATGGTTGAGCTGGTGGTCAGTATTTCATGATACATTTCGGTTGGTTTCACTGTGTAGTGATAATTTGTGAAATTTCTGAATAGTACAACTTTCTGCTTACAGTTGTTGAGACATAAATATTGTAAAAGGCTTTGACCTAAATTATGAATTCTTTTTATATATAAAGAGATGTGATTGTATGGTAGGAGCGGGTTGCACGCCACAACAAGGAGTAATAAGGGAGGACAGGTGGGATCGGGTTGCACGTTGCAACAGGGAAAATAAAGGTGATATATATAGGGAGGAGCAATAAGGGTGGACAGGTGGGAGCGGGATACATGCCGCAACAAGGAACAATAAGGAAGGATATTAATGTTTTCCTGATTTTATGATAAAGACTGGAAAACTTACTGTTTTATTATATTGTTCCCATACTCTGCTTTTACCGTTATTTTAAATTAAAACTTGGAATTTTTCGTGAGGATTGGTTATAGCTAGGATCTGGAAAAGTTAACCAAGTTGTTTTATTAATTGTTGCAAGTTACTGTTTAATTAGTTTATTATTCCCTTCTTCTTTATTATACATGGTATCCAGGTTATGCTATAAATGCCCTGCCGTAGCCTCGTCACTAATTCGTCGAGGTTAGGATCGGCACTTACCAGTACATGGGGTCAGTTGTACTGGTACTATACTATGCACTGCTTGTGCAGGTCTAGGTTCCGGCAAGAGTTGAGTTATCGAGTAGTAGTTGAGCATTCGTACAGAGACATGAGGTAGATCTGCTGGCGCCTGCAGATTCCTGGAGTCTTCTTTACATTATTTAGATTGATGTTTTATTTCATTCAAAACATATATATATTTCTTTCAGCTAAATACTTGTAATATTGTTTAGTAGTTTGTGAATTGTGACTCAACACCCTGGTAGCTATATTATTAGAATTAGTTTCGAGATTCATTTTATTAATTCGTAAATTATTCTTGATTCCTCTATTGGATAGTATTAGCTTTCCCTTTATTCTAAACTGCTTACTTATATTTTGTATATGGCTAAAATCAGAGAGCCCGATTTTATGATCGTTATGGCATTCCATAGTCCGTCTTCCGAGTGCTCGAAGCACAGTTAGAGGTTTGACATCGAGGATTCTCCACGCTCGACCTCGAGGAAGTGTAAATTGATGACCATCATGGAAAAGCGAGAAATACCCAAAAGGCACGTGGTTAAAGCTGACCAAGTCTGCAAGAATAGTTCAAGTCCGTACCGAGACATTAAATAGCTGTACCAGCTACATTTCTTTGTAATAATTACATAAGTACTATGTTTGGATTCCCCTTCTTATATAAAGGGGACCATTTTCATTTTATAACACACATGATACTGAATACAAGAACAACAAAACTCTCTGCTCGCTAACTCAAACATTCTCTACAATTGTTCCATTGATTTATTGCTTTATATTTATTGTGTTCATTGATTGTTCTTCACTTATTTCTCATTGTTTTCATAAAGAGGCCATCTTCGAGGCCCTCAATACTGTTATATCTTCATCGACCGCCCTCTATCAAGCACTCGACCTCGACCTCGAGGCCTTGTTTCGGCCAGCTCGAGATCTTGTCTCTCAATAGCTCGGTCTGCATATCTATATTTTCCTGTATTATTATCACACTTTCTTTACATACATTTAGCATATATTGCCTAACAACTGGTATTAAAATAAATCACATATTTTTAGAACCACAAAATTAAATTTAATTGTAATTAGCATTTTCACGGTAAACATTTTGGCGCGCACCGTAGGGCTAAAACTAATAGTGATTGTTTTAGTGCTGGTTTTCTAAAAACACAAGTTATTATTTACACTTTTTCTTGTCCAAGAATATTTAATTTCAGGTCAGAAAATGTCTAACTCAGTGAATGCACTAGAAAACAGCGGTCCTGAGGATCATGGAGAGAACGGTGTAGTTGCTTCAGACGCTGGTGTACCACCGCAAAACCCTGAAGGAGCATCGGTACGAATCCCTGTTGATGAGGGCTCACGCAACGATCAACATGTCGATGTAAGCTCTCACACAGATGGAAGTGTGTGCAAAGGAGACGAACATGAAGCACTGAGAGCCCCTGCTCAAAGGGAAAGAGAAGTTAGCCTTCATGTCATTTTTGAGATGTTGCAAGAACAACAAGTGGCTATTGCTCAGCTGCAAAGTCATCAAAAAAACTCCAAGCACAACACCACCGGAAATGGCTCCTCGAGTAGAATAGGCACCAGAAAGGTCAAGCAATAACGGGTTAGTATCCGACCCTGCTATTATGAAGATGCTCGAGGACCTCACAAAGAGGATTGAATCAGGCAAAAAGACGATAGAATCTTAACGACAAAAATGTGGAGACCTATAACTCGAGGGTCGATCAGATCCCGGGCGCACCCCTGATTATGAAGGATGTAGATTCAAAGAAGTTCGTGAAAAAGCCATTCCCATCAAGTGCGGCTCCGAAGCCCATACAAAAGAAATTTAGAATGACCGATCACCCGAATACAATGGGACCTCAGACCCCAATGAGCACATCAGTGCTTAATCTTGTGCTGTGAAAAGGAACGGCTTAAAAGATGACGAGATTGAATCCATCTTATTGAAAAATATTGGAGAAATGCTGTCCAAAGGGGACATGATGTGGTATCATAACCTGCCCCCGAACTCGATAGATTCGTTTGCCATGATGGCAGACTCTTTTGTGAAGGCGCATGCTGGTGCCATTAAGGTCACTATGAGGAATCTGACGTTTTCTAAATCAAACAAAGAGAGAATGATATTTTAAGGGAGTTCGTATCCCGCTTCCAATTGGAACGAATGGAATTACCACTGGTCTCTGATGATTGGGAAGTGCAAGCCTTCGCTCAGGGCTTGAATGAACGAAGCTCGTTAGCTTCAAAGCAGCTGAAGCAAAACTTAATCGAGTATCCCGCTGTAGTTTGGGCGGATGTACGCAATAGGTATCAATCAAAGATCAGAGTCGAGGATGGCCAATTGGAAGCCCCTTCGGGCTCAGTGTCCCAGCATGCTCTTGACAAATGTGTCAAGGCTTCCGGAGAGACAGCCGAAGCCAAGCAAAGAAAGGTGTCAAGCGTATATAGAAAATCGGAGAAATATCCCGAGGCACAACATACATCGAAGTGATCGAAGGATAGATCAAGGCTAGAATCCTCAAGGTGTCGTAAACAAAGCAGGGTTTGACAGGCATACATGGCCGGTAGGGGCACCCCAGCTATCTTAGTACAACTTCAACATTGATGTTTCAGACATTGTATCGGCCATAGGTAAAATCAAATACACCAGGTGGCCAAGACCCGTACTATCATATCCTTCGCAAAGGAACCCTGACTTGATATGAGAATATCACGGCACTCACGGTCATAGGACCGAGGATTGTAGACACCTTCGAGAAGAAGTAGCCGACTAATTAGCAAAGGGAACCTCCGAGAGTTCCTCAGCGACCGATCTAAAAACCAATTTCGGGAAAGAGAGGCGAACAGGAAAAAAGAAACATAAGAACAAAAAAACGTCATCCACATGATTATTGGAGGAGTCGACGTCCCTCAAGGACCCATTTTCAAGCGAACAAAAGTATCCATCACTAGGGAAAATCGAACTCGGAGCTACATACATAAAGATGCTATTCTATTCAGCGAAGAGGACATTGAGTCCTTGTCTCAACCTTATAATGACGCACTGGTAATTTATTTTCTTTTGAATAAATTTCAAGTTAAACATGTGCTTGTGGATCCAGGTAGCTCGGCCAACATAATCAGGTCAAGGCTGGTAGAGCAACCCGTATTGCTCGACAAGATCATGCCCGCCTCTCGAGTCCTCAATGGATTCAACATAGAGAGCGAGATAACAAAAGGGGAAATCATCCTCCCAGTCAACATGGCCGGTACAATTCAATATACCAAGTTTCATGTCATCGAAGATGACATGAGATACAATGCTTTGCTTGGAAGGCCATGGATTCATAGTATGAGGACGGTGACATCAACCCTCCATCAAATGATGAAGTTTCCTACGAAGGATGGAGTAAAAACAGTTTGCGGGGAGTAGCACGCAACAAAAGAGATGGCGAAAACATGTATACTTGTACCAAGTAATCGAAGAAGAATCTTTTATCATCAAAATACTTCGCACTTCAAAGAAGTTTGCTATTTTCACAAGAAATGGCCCCAGGGCCAGAAATTTCCCGAACACTCGGGGACTGACATAAAAAACTCAAAGCCGTAAGACCTCAGGGCCGGAAACTTTGAGCTCATAAGCCCTCAACAAGGCAATATCGCATTTGTAAGACCTCAAGGAGACATGCTCAAATTTGTAAGCCCTCAAAGAGGCAACGTCAAATATGTAAGATGTCAACGTGGCATGTTCAAATTCATAAGCCCTCCATGAGGAGCCAATATAAGCCCTCCATGAGGCAATATCGCCAATGTAAGCCCTGCATGAGGCAATATCAACAATGTAAGACCTCCATGAGGCAATATCAACAACGTAAGACCTCCATGAGGCAATATCAAATTTGTAAGACCTTAGAAAAGACATAATCCCAACTCGGGGACTGTCCTTAACGGTCGGCTCGTCGAGCTATCAAAACTTGAAGTCGTAAGACCACAAGCAACTTCGAGCCCGTAAGCCGTCAATAAGGCAACGTAAAATTTGTATGACCTCGATGTGGCATTCTAAAAAAGATAATCCCTCCATGAGGCACCAATGTAAGCCATCCATGAGGCAATATCAAATTTATAATCCCTCAATGAGGCAACATCGAAAACTCGAAGCTGTAAGACTCCTAAGAAGGCATACCCTCGATATAGACGCCGAGGCTATCTCACTCGGGGACTAAAAGGCTATGGACAAATACAATGACAACAGTTATAAGGCTCCAACCAAACCAACGCGACTCAGAGATGTCTGACCGTCGCTATAAAATCACAAGCCTTCAATTACCTTGAAAATACTTCGAAAAGAACCGGTTAATCTGGCTACCCTCGGCATATGTAAAAGAACTTCGATCATATCAACTCCGACAACGAAAAAGCTTAAAAAATTCATCCATCGAGCGAAACCTTCTGAGGTTCTCATTAATTATTACATAACAGCTCATAATCGAGCTTCTTTCGAGCCGTCGAAGACTTGGACAAACACAAAAACATCAAAAAGTTTTTAACGAGGGAAAACTATAGCCATATTAGAGGTCGTACTGACCCAATGCGTAAGAGCCTAAGTGCCAACCACACTAAAGGTCGTATCGATCCAATGCGTAAGAGCCTAAGCGCCAACCACACTAAAGGTCGTACCGAACTAATGCGTAAGAGCCTAAGCGCCAGCCACACTAAAGGTCATACCGACCCAATGCATAAGAGCCTAAGCGCCAGCCTTAATAAAGGTCGTACCGACCCAATGCGTAAGAGCCTAAACTCCAACATAAAGAGCCTCAGGGCCGATTTAAAAAATCTAAGGGTTGATGAGCTCATGTCGAAACCTAACTCAGGGACTGAGCCCCAAATGGTTAACTAAAGCGCCTAAGGGCCAATGCATAAGAGCCCACGGGCCAGCCTAAAAAGCCTCAGGGCCAATTTATAACACCAAGGGTTTCATTTTGAAGTCCAATTCATCGGGCTAATTATTGACAAACATCGAAATTCAAAACAAAAAGACAGACAGACACAAGCAAATCAGAAATACCAATGGATTTTTTATATAAATGTATTAAAAATATACATTTAAAATGCTCCCACATGAGTTTTATCCAAAGGACCAGAAAGAAAAGCATAGTCTACTATCAGGACCAGCTCCCTCGACGGCTCCTCGGACCAGCTCCCTCGGCGGCCTTCAAATATCAGCATCGCCATCAGAAGAAAGTAAAAACTTGGCGTAGATCTCATCCGCCTTGGCCTGCTTTATCTCCTCCGAGAGATCAAAGCCCCTAACATGAATGTCTTCGAGGGTCTCCCTCCAAGATCAGCATCGGGCATACTCATTGCTCATCCTCTCTCTATCAAAGGTTCCCCTCAGCCCAGCCAGAGCATCTTTCAAGTAAACGGACACTTTCTTATCGAACTATGCTCGAACTTCTTTAGCTTTAGCCCGGGCGTCCATGACCTTGGCCTTTATCTTTAAAAGATCAGTCTCGAGCTTGGCAATCCTGCGCGTCTGAATCGAGCTACTTTCTCGAGCATTGCGGAGTTGTACCTCGAAGGCAAAAGCCTTGGCCAAAACATTTCTTTGGGCCGTAGCTTGAACACCTATCTACACCTTCAACGCATTGCATTCGGAATTGACCTGTTCGACTTCGCCCCAGAGGCGTTCAAGCACTTCCGTTGCAACTGAAATATCAAACATTAGCTCTCAAAGATGGGAAAAGAGACATGTACCCCCTCTCAAAATAAGGATTACCTATTTCTCGATATTTCCTTCATAGTCGCGACTCCGATTCATCTCCGATCGAAGATATATATTAACTCTCTTATCTTCTTTTCAAAAAGAAGCTTGAGAGGATTCTCCTTTCCCAAGGCTTCACGCAACTTGGCCCCACAGTGGAGCAGGTTGGACTTGAGCTTGTCAAAAGCCTATGAAAAATAAGCTTCAGTTCAAAAGATGAAAATACAAAGCTGAAAAACCAACAAAGTCAACCAAAATTCAGAAGGAACAGAGCCGCTGAGCCTCCTCAAAAGTTGAGCGTGCGTCTACTGGACTGGTCTCATCGGCCCCAGTTGAATCGCTCTTGGTGGGGATATGATCGTTCGAGACCTCACTTGATTTAGGCGGTCCATGGCCCCGAACGTCGCTCGAAGTAGCTTCGAAGGGGGAAGAAGACGCTGGTAAAGGACTCTTGATCCTCCCCTCTTGTGGAACCTCTCCCTCGAGGCTATAGGTCTCAGGCCCAGCAGGTTCGGCAGCCTCGGGAGGCCCCCTAGTTTTAGCCATTGATGCAGAAACATCCTCCCCAGCAGTATTGATGCCCACAGAATAACCGACGTATATAAGGTCCTCTTCAGCAACATCTTGTTTGTACCCCCGGACAAGCGCGCCTCGTTATGAATGTCCTCATCCATCGGGGACCTTTTCCGCTTATTATCCTCCGTCGACTCCCAAGCCGACTGTCCTTCCCCCTCCTCAAGGGGGCACGTTCTCATCTTGGAGAATCCACCAACGCCTGCGGTGACATATTTAATACACATAAAGAAAATCATTCGTCAAAGGGAAATCACATGACACATACCGTGGTGCTTTGTTTCCCATCTGCCCTTCGATAGATCTCGCCACTTGCGTTCATCATAGGACGAGGAAGCTTTCAGCCTCCAAGTCCAGTCCGCATGATTGGGTATCCCTTCCGGCATCCACGAGACCACTAAGAAAGAGAAAAAGAAGCATTCTTATAAATCATCGATTGTAGAGGTCACTAAGTTATGACATAGTACTTACGTTTAAAGTTCCATTTTTTGGGGAATGACATAAACTCTGTAGGAATGATGTCGACGGTACTCAATCGGACAAATCGACTCATCCATCCTCGGTTCTGGTCCTCATCATCACTGGCAATAAAAGGCTTGGTGGATCAGCGTCGTAACGCAATCAAGCCTCGACAATGTAGAGGCCTATATAATCTTATAAGGTGGCTAAGGGTAAACTCGAGCTCAACCTTTTCAGTGAATAACCTGATCATCAGCACTATCCGCCAGAAGGACAGATGAATGTGAGCCAAAGTGACTCGATACCTTTTACAGAATTCAAGCACAAGGTGGTCGGGGGACCGAATGTAAATGGGTACGTGTACACGTTCAGGAATACCTCTACGTGGGCCATAATATTCTCTTCTCGGGAAGGTATCTGCAGCATCACATTCTCTCCCCATCCAAAATCTCTCCTCACGGCCTCGAGGTGACTCTCCTCTATCGATCAAATGAACCTCGACGCATGCTCTTGATGGCCCGGAGCATCGAAGGCTTTCTCTGGTGCAAAGTCTTTCTTCAAAGCAAAACAACTCTAGGTTAACTCGCCATACGCCGGCGGTATACCACCAGCGGGGCAAGAAGAAGAGGTAGAGTTTCCCTCTTCTTGGTGAGCAGATTTGTGCACGACATCCATAACTATTTCAATAAAGATAAAGAGGAAGAAAGCTCAAGAAAAAGCTTTGATGTAAAGAAATAGAAAAGCTGAGAGAAGGAAGAAAACCTTAAAGATAAAACAAGTTTTGCAAGCTGCAAAACCTAAACTGAAGAAGAAGCGTGCATATATATATAGAACAAGTGACAAGTATTCATCTACTCTGAGGACCAATTAGTTCTGACAAAGTTATTATAACTTTTGGGGAAATGTACTGGCAGGGCCACCTCGGCGACTTCGGTCATGTCATATGAATGACGCTGTCATACAACGTTCGAGGGAAATAAACCTCCAGAATGATCTAGCCTCAGGAAGGTGTCCGATCTCGAGGATATTTGTTACTGCAAGTACGGGCTCCAAAGAGCTAAATTCAAAACTCGAAGGTCAACTTTTGCATAAACATTGCAGGACAGAGTTTGAAGATATGAAACAAAGAGATCTTTTGCATTCCAAAAAATATATTTACAAGGGTATTTTACAAAGCTCCCCTGAGGATCCCATGTACAAAAAAGAAAAAGAAAAAGTAGTAAGTAAGTCTACTCTTCGCCTTCACTACTGCCCGAGTCGTTGTTAGAGCCCTCATCCGAAGTAGTTGAGATCGACACATTTGGCACTCGCTTACTCGAAAGCTTGCCTCCTAGCTTCTAGGCGAGCATAAACAACAGCCCGAGCAATCTTCAGCTCGGCCTTTTTGGATATCCCCCTGGCCCGATCGTTTGCGGCGGCAACATCCCTTTTGTATGAAGAAACAAATTCATCGGCCTCATACTTGGCGGCAGATAATACAGCAGCCTCCTCCTGAGCACCTCGAAGAAGGCCCTGAGTCGAGGATAGCTCTTCCTGAAGTATGTCCCTCTCCGAGGCCACAACATCATGGAGTCGCGTCAGCTCGAGGATATCGGTGTCCTTGGCCACGACCTCTTCCCCGAGCTGCCCCACTTGGACATATTTTTACCCAATATGCAAATACAAAAGACAAACTAATTAGCGCAAATGATGGCAATAAAAGACAATTTCATGGGTACCAGAATACCTGCTCGATGAAGTCATCCCTCTCATGGAATGTTCTCTCTAAGCGTGCCCAGAGGTGGACCAGCTCCTCCTCTTTTCGGGCATGCAGAGCTTTCAGCTCGTTTAGCTCCGATGTAAGCTTCTTGAGCTCCTCCTCACGGCAAGTCAGCTCAGCATGCAGCTTGGAGAAAGCTTGGTCATACGACTTCTTGACCTACAACACAAAGGAAGAATGTTATAAAAACAAGAGTAAAAACTTGAAGCACAAATAGTATGTCAAAAAGATCACCTGCTTTTGAAGCTTCTCAGCCTCTTTGAGAGGGACGGGGGCATCGAGATCGGTTTCCTCCTCGACACTGGTGAAATAATCTCCGAACACATCATCCTCTCCAGAGAGGTCCCCACATCGGCAGCACCTCTATTATGGGCATCCCTTATCTCCACTGGAGAAAATAACGGGCCCAACTGAAAGCCGCCTACGACATCAACTTTTATCGATACTTCTTCTCGCCCCCGAAGAATTTCATAATCAGGCCCTCCGAACATGCCAACACGGACTGTACCATGTCCAACGAGTGGCTTGGGGACTGTGGCCAAACCTTCTTCAAAGATCTCATGAACACAAGGTGGGTCTTCTTCGACCACCTCTGACTCGACAGTCTTCTGCCCAGCAATTTTTGAAGCATCAACGTTTCGGTTTACACTTTGTACCAAAGGGCAGATATCATCATCTTCTTACTCGGCATGCAATCTCTTAGCAGCCATCGAGGTTGTGACCGTAGCATCGGTCTTAGGCTTCCTAGTATTTGCTTTCTTGGATTTCGGAGACTCCGTTTGTGCCTCCTTCTTCATTTTCTTATCCTTGGCAGTTTTCGAAGCCTCTTCCTCTCCAGAATAAGGCGGTCTCATCAACATGCCTTCCCCGAGGCATGCACATGTATGATGTATCAAACTCACCAACATATAGAATACTTGAAACAAATGAGGAAATGACAACAATAAAAGCATACTGTGGTTCTTGGCCTGCCACTGCATTTTTGCCAAATCGCGCAAAATATGCTTGCAGTATGGAAAAGTAGAGTCCAAAAGTTTGATCCATCATAGAAGGTCTTGGACCGCATCGGGGAACCAAACGGTGGCTATAAAATCAGAAGAAAATCAATCAAATGAGAAGGAGGTTAGATTGGAAGAAGAAAAAGAGGTGATAAAACATACTCGATATGGGATACTTACACTTCATGTTCCATTCCTCCGGGAATGGCATTCTAGCTGTAGGGATGAGGTTCTAGGTTTGGACTCTAACAAATCGGCTCATCCATCCCTGATATTTTTCCTCGTCAATGCAGGCAAAGAACGCCTTGAAAGATCGACGGTGTAGCTTGATTATACCGCCTCGGAAGAGACGAGGGCTATAAAATCTGATCAAGTGATCGAGGGTAAAAGTCATTCCTTCGACTATGTTTGAGATATATCGAATCATATAAACAATCCTCCAGAAAGAGGGATAAATCTGATCGAGTGTCACTCGGTACTGAAGACAGAAGTCGAGAATCACCGGATCTATCGGTGGAGAAGAAGAATCTACGGGGCCTAAAGTGATAGGGTATGTATATACGCTGAGGAAGCCAGCTTTATGTGTGACGATGCTTTCTCAGCTGTAGGGATTTCTACTTGTACCGCTTCCCCCAAGTAGCAATCCGTATTTACCTTCTTCACCTCGGTCAGTACAATTATGTACCGAGACATGGGCTCGCATCGGCCCGGTGTAGATGGGGGTTTCTCGATGGTAAAATCGGAGACGGTGTCAAAGGGACCAAGAATGCGCTACTCGATACTAGGAGGAGTATTTTATTTTCCCTTAGACGGGCGTGATGAAGAAGTGGCTCCCTCTTTTTGAGGTACCGTTTTGGAGGTTTTTTCCAAAATTGTAACTGTGTTTCACAGAAAGAAGATGAAGAAGCAAGCGCAGAAATATGTGAAAGCAGAAAGTTGTTAGCAAAATTTTGAAGACTCAAAGATGTTGTAAAAGTGTGAAATGTAAAAAATTGAAGTATTTATAGAAGCCATTTGGGCATGTTTGAGAAGCGAAAAGGTCGAACCAATAGCGCCTCGTGGGCTTCTCGAGAATTATGCTGACAATGACCTTTGTGCAGCCTTGTCACGTCATTTGATATTCTGACGAGGCTGACGCCATAATGAGGATATCGAAGAGGCAAGATTTTGAGACCATTTCTTATCACTTCATTCTACGAAACGCGGGGACTATCAGTATACGGCTATAATCGGAGAGCCCAATTTTATGATTGTTATTGCATTCCATAGCCAGCCTTCAGAGGGCGCGAAGCACAATTCGAGGTTTGATATCGAGGAAGCATATCGAGGATTCTCCACGCTCGACCTCGGGGCGGTGTTAATCGATGATCACCATGGAAAAGCGGGAAATTCCCAAAAGGCACGTGGTTAAAGCTGACCAAGTTTGCAAGAATAGTACAAGTTCATATCGAGACATTAAATAGCAGTACCAACTGCATTTCTTTGTAATAATTACACAATTACTATTTTGGAATTCCCCTTATTATATAAAAGGGACCCTTTTTACACACATGATATTGAATACAAGAACAACAACACTCTCTACTCTCTAACTCAAACATTCTCTACAATTGGTCAATTGATTTATTGCTTGCTATTTATTTGTGTTCATTGATTGTTCTTCACTTATTGCACATTGTTGATCATAAAGAGTCCATCTTCGAGGCCCTCAATACTGTTATATCTTCATCGACCACCCTCTTTCAAACACTCGAGCTCGACCTCGAGGCCCTGTTTCGGCCAGCTAGAGACCCTGTCTCTCAATAGCTCGGTCTTCATATCTCTACTTTCCTTTGTTATTATCACACTTTCTTTACTTACATTTAGAATCTATTGCCTAACAACTAGTATTAAAATAAATCAAATATTTTTAGAACCACAAAATCAAATTTAATTGTAATTAACATTTTCACGGAAAACGTATTTAATTAAATTGTTTTAAGAAAATGGTTACTTAATTTCTAACATTGGCTTGCCTAGCAAGTGTGGTGTTAGGTTCCATCACAATCCCGATTGTTGGGAATTTGGGTCGTGACAAGTTGGTATCAGAGCACTAGGTTGCCTAGGTCTTACAATTCACGAACAAGCTTAATTGAGTATGAAGGATCGGTTTAGACACGTCTTTACTTATCTCTCAGAGGCTATGAATTTAGGAACAAACTTATTTTATTTCTACTCTATCTTGCAGTTCTTGTTATCTCAAATACGATAGAACTCTTCTATTCTCTCGCGAATGGAGAGAACACGTCCAAGGAAGGCCTAATGGGGGCAGAGGCTACGACAGAGGCAGGACTCAGCCCATTGCTCAGACAACTTGTAATGTGGTTGTCAAAGAAAAAGTTTAAACCAAGTTAGTCTATGCAAAATATGCACGGGTAGAAAATTTAGGCACAATAGCAGTCCAAGGAAGGCCTAATATCACTTTTTTTCTTTTTTCAAAAACAAGTTAGTCTAGGATTTCTCCATGAAGCACATCCCGAGCAAATTCTAGACTACAGATGATGCAAGGGAACTTCCCAATAAATCTCACCGCACATGGCACATGAAAAATCCAGTGGAATACAAATCCAAAACCCAATTGAAACCGGTGAATCACAAGGAGATCACATATAGCATAGGAATATTTTATGAATAAAAGAGCCAAAAAAATTGAGTGAATATAATCTTTACTTCAATCATTTTCTTTTTTCAAAGATCATGAATTCATATGCCGAGGTTTAAATCATGTTTGTAACAAGCAACCCACAAATTGGCCAATGGGAACAACCCCAACTCAAACCACTTACTCTTCCAAAAATAACAAAAACTATATCTAAACTACAAGACTAATTCCCTTAAGAATGTCGCCAAGCTATCCACCATCAGGAAGAGTTCAAACAAAATTTTACCAAAATATTACCCGGTTCAAAAAGAAAATTGGCATCCTCAGAAAAAGGACTGTGGTGAAAAGAAAACCAAGGATATCACCACCAAGATAAAACATATTGCATATATAATATAACAATTCACATGAATACAAAATAATGTCACATGAAAACAAAAACAAATACCAATTCACTTGGAAACAAAACAACATCACATCCACAGTTATACAAGAAGCCACCCCCAACTCAAAATTTTGCAATGTACCCAATGCAACTAATCAAGATAGAATAAAATGGTGAAGGGTGCTTCCTGAATACTGCATCAAGTGCTCTCCTCATTGTCGGACTCCATGGCATCTTCTTCTCCATCTTCCTCGGACCAATGGACTGGAGCATCAACATCCTCTTCCGGCTCAGTCGATGGTAGTGGCTCTTGAGGCTTTAGAACTTTCAATAGCCCCTTCACACTCTTCCACATGAGAGTGAAGAATTTATCTCTCTTCTTCTCCCTTTTCTTTATCCTGGTGCGTGCATTTGTTGGTTTGGCTTGAGAAGAGCTCAATCCACCATGTGCCGTGGCCAAATAAGTATATGCCTTCTCTAGCTGCTTCAGGTGATCCCCCTGCTTCTTCTGATCATCAAGGTACTTTTGAAAGTCTTTCTTTGAAATGTATGTAGAGGGTCCCTCATATGTTTCCCCAGGTCCCTGAGTAAGGTGAGCTACAAGCTCGCGAATCTGCCGTATTTCCTCGGAAAGAATAGCAAATGGTCCTCCGGTGGAAGATGAAGGCTGGCTAACCTGCTTGGTTTGAGAAGACAATCCCAATTTCCTCTTTTTCCTCTTGACAGCTCCGCCCTCTCCTTTTTTTCTTTAAAGGGTTGATAGGATTTCCTGGCTCTATCCAGTTGTCCCCCAGATCCTCCTCAACCCCAGCAATTTAGCACAACTCAGTGATAAGGGATGGGAATATCAATGATGGACCGTTTAGCTGTTGATACTCCCTCAGTTCGTTGATGAAGATCTCACCAACATTGAGCGGAATACCATCAAGAATGCATGCTACCATCTGGGTTTTCATTACAGGTACATTCCATATATTCGACACCGGAGAGACATGACGACATAAAATTGCCAGCCATATCTTAGCTTCAGCAGTGAACTCCTTGGATGTGATTCCTCTCTTTTCCGCTGCCCATGGAACATCCACACCCGGGCATAATTTGGAGACTAACCAATCCCCTAGAACACAATCTTTTGCACATAATGGGTCCATATCGTGGTCTTGGAGGTGATAGACGTGGTTCACAGCTTCTGCTCTGAAATGCACCATTTTGCCGTGAATCCTCATTTTTAGTTTTTTCAACCTAATGGCCGGAGATTATCATAGAAGTCCCTCACCCATTTCTCATTGGCTTTGCAAGGTTGAGGGGCGAAACAGATCCAGCCTATGTCTACAAGTCGCTGGTAGAACTCAGGAAGACATTCGGAGACCATATCCAACACTATCCCACTTTCCATGAGAAACTTCTTCGAGATTAACTCGACATAATACCGTTCCTGGCACTCGCGTGACAAGAATTGGTGCTGGTCATAATTTTCCTTAATCTCCAAAGGACTGTCTTGCGTGGATTCATCGGAGTTAGTGCTCATTTTCAGTTTATGTACCTGCAAACAAATCATAGGAGTGAAAATGTGGTATGGCTAAGAAATATGTGCAAAGTTATTCAAAGATGCCAAAGAAATGATTGGACAGTCGAAACCATCCTTAGAAAAATTTTCAAAAAAATTTCAAATCTACACGTGTCTGCTCTCTAATGTTTCAATTGCGACATTTTCTTCGCAATTGCGAAGGCATCAGGTTTTCACATGTTTCACATATGGGAAAATTTCTTCGAAAATGCGAAGATGGTAAGGGATGCCGGTATTCACAATTGCGACCACCTCTTCACAAATGCAAAGAGGCCATCGCAATTGCGACCCTTCGTCCCCAGCCCTAGAACAGTTTTCAGGAATAAAAAATTTGTTCCATGATCCCACTTTTAAACACCCCAATAAGTTTTTAGGCACTTAAATAGGCAATAAACATCACATATAACCACAAATTGCAAGAAAAATTTCAACAATTCGGCCAAGAACCTCAGCACTCAAACCACTCCTATTTTAATAAAATCATGCGTACTCAGGCTTCCTGTATACGGCTAAAATCAGAGAGCCCGATTTTATGATCATTATGGCACTCCATAGCCCGTCTTCAAAAGGCTCGAAGAAATTAAAGTTTTGACATCGAGGAAGCATGTCGAGGATTCTCCATGCTTGAACTCGAGGCGGTGTAAATCGAATACCATCATGGAAAAGCGGGAAATTCCCAAAAGGCACGTGGTTAAAGCTGACCAAGTCCACATAAATAGTACAAGTCCGTACCGTGACATTAAATGACTGTACCAACCATTTATCTTTGTAATAATTACACATGAACTATGTTAGGATTCCCCCTCTTATATAAAGGGGACCCTTGTTATTTTGTAACACACATGATATTCAATACAACAACAAGAACATTCTCTACGATTGTTCTATTGACTTATTGCCTTTCATTTATTGTGTTCATTAATTGTTCTTCACTTATTGCTCATTGTTGATCATAAAGGGGCCATCCTCGAGGCTTTCAATATTGTTGTATCTTCATCGACCGCCCAATGTCAAGCCCTCAAGCTCGACCTCGAGGCCCTATTTCGACCAAGATCGAGACCCCGTCTCTTAACTGCTCGGTTTGCACAATTCCACTATCCTTTGCTCTTAGCTCATTTTTCTTAAATCTCAATTAGCATCTATTGCCTAAACAACTAGTATTAAAATAAATCACGTATTTTTAGAACCACAACATCAGATATAATTGTAATTACCATTTTCACGGTAAACAGTTTGGCGCCCACCGTGGGGCTAAAAATTATAGTTATTGTTTTAGTGATGGTTTTCTAAAAACACAAGTTACTATTTACTTTTTTTCTTGTCCAAGAGTCTTCAATTTCAGGTAAGAAAATGTTTAACTAAGTGAATGCACATGAAAACAACGGTCTTGAGGATCATGGAGATAGCGATGCAGCTTCTTTAGACACCGGCATACCACCGCAAAAACCTGAAGGGGCACCCGTGCAAATCCCCTTGATGAAGGCTCACACAACGCTCAATATGTCGATGTAAGCTCTCATACAGATGGAAGGGTAAACGAAGGAGATCAGCATGAACCATAGAGACCCCCGACTCAAAAGTAAAGGGAAGTTAGCCTTCATGTCATCTTTGAGATGTCGCAAGCACAACAAGTGGCTATTGCTCAACTACAAAGCCATCAAATAACTCCAAGCATAGCACCACCAGCAACGACTCCTCGAGTCGAACAGGCACCAGAAAGGTCGAACAATAACGGGTCTGCAGCCAACCCCGCTATTATGAAAATGCTCGAGGGCCTCACAAAGAGGATTGAATCAGGTGAAAAGAATATAGAAGCTAATGAAAAAAAGGTGGAGACCTATAACTCGAGGGTCGATCAGACCCCGAGCGCGCCCCAGATTCTGAAGGGTGGAGATTTAAAAATGTTTGTGCAAAAGCCATTTCTATAAATTGTGACCTTGAAGCCCATTCCGAAGAAATTTAGAATGTCCGATCTCCCTAAGTACAACGGGAGCTCAAACCCAAATAAGCATATTACTTCTTACACTTATGCTATGAAAGGGAACAACCTAAAAGATGATGAGATTGAATCTGTCTTATTTAGAAAAACTAGAGAAACGCTGTCCAAAGGGGCCATAATATGGTATCATAGCCTGCCCCCAAACTCGATAGATTCGTTTTCCATGATGGCAGACTCTTTTTTGAAGGTGCATGCTGGTGCCATCAAGGCCGCTACGAGGAAATATGACATCTTCAAAAACAAACAAAGAGAGAATGAGATGTTAAGGGAGTTCGTATCCCTCTTCCAATTGGAACGGATGGAATTACCATCGGTCTCTTATGATTAGGCAGTACAAGCCTTCGCTCAGGGCTCGAATCAACGAAGCTCAATAGCTTCAAAGCAGTTGAAGCAAAACTTAATCGAGTATCCTACCATAGTTCGGGCAGATGTACACAACAGGTACAGTCAAAGATCAGAGTCGAGGATGACCAATTGGAAGCCCCTCGAGTTTGGTGTATCCCAGCAGGCTCTTAGCAAAGGAATCAAGGCTTCTAGAAAGAGAGTCGAGGCCAAGCAAAGAAAGGTATCAACCTTTTATAAAAAATCGGAGAAATATCCAGAGGAGTAACATACCTCGAAGTGACCAAAGGATGGATAGAGGCCAAAATGCTCGGGGACTCGTGAAAAAAGCAGGGTTCGACAGAAACACAGGACCGGTAGAGGCACCCCGGCTATTTGAGTACAACTTCAACATTGATGTTTCAGACATCGTATCGGCCATAGGTAAAATCAAGGACACCAGGTGGCCAAGAACCGCACTATCAGATCCTTCGTAAAGGAACCCTAACTTGATATGTTAATATCATGGTACCAACGGTCATAGGACCAAGGATTGAAGACGCTTCAAGAAGAGGTAGCCACAACCTGAGAGTTCCTCAGCGACCGAGCTAAAAACTAATTTCAGGAAAGAGAGGCGAACAGGAAAAATGAAACAGAAGAACCACAACACGTCATCCACATGATTATTGGAGGAGTCGATGTCCCTATGGGACCCGTTTTCAAGAAAACAAAAGTATCCATCACTAGGTAAAAGGGAACTCAGAGCTACATACCTAAAGATGCTCTTTCATTAAGCGAGGAGGACATCGAGACCTTGTCTCAACCTTATAATGACGCACTGGTAATTTCTTTTCTCTTGAAAAAAGTTCAGGTTAAACGTGTGCTCATGGATCCAAGTAGCTCGGCCAATATAATAAGGTCGAGAGTGGTAGATCAACTCGGATTGTTGGACTAGATCATGCCCGCCTCCCGAGTCCTCAACGGATTCAACATGGCGAGCAAGACAATGAAAGGGGAAATAATCCTCCTAGTCAGCGCGGCTGGTACAATTCAAAATATTATGTTTCATGTCATCGAAGGTCACATGAGATACAATGCATTGCTCGGAAGGCCATGGATTCACAGTACGAGGACGGTGCCATCAACCCTTCATCAAATGATGAAGTTTCCTATGAAGGATGGAGTAAAAATAGCGTACGGAAAGTAGCACGTAGCAAAAGAAATGTTCGCAGTGCACGATGTGGCACCAACACCGACACCATCTATATCCAACGAGCCAAAAAATAAGCAAACAACCAAGTAGCAATCACAAACTGCATCCTCGGATGAACGAATAAAGGACTGTGCCGCGTCCTCAAAATGAGTAACCGAAGCATATCGAGGCTTGAACGCCACCACAGCTAAGGTACAATCATCTCCCTCTTTCCTTTACATTTTACACTAACCTATGTGCAGGTGTTCAATTGAAAGGAATTGAAGCACCCTCCTGCTCGAAGGCCTTAGGTTTTAAAGCATTCGTCGTGCTCTTTTTCTCTCATGTTGGATTATATCCCGAATGGGTTTTACCGACGAGGCTTTTAACGAGGCAACATCCATATGCTACCAAAGGAGAACTCACCAAATATTCATGGCTTCTATTCGATCAACCTCAAATATTGAGGGGCATCCCCCCTGGGAGATCACCTCCTCGAAGAAATTAAATTAAACCAAAAAGGGTCTCGATGGGAGAATGATGTATCGGACCAAACGATCGAATGAGCCGTGTCCACTTAGAACAATCGAACCTTTGACGGCGAAAACATGTATGCTTGTACCATGTAATAGAAGGAGAATCTTTTGTCATCAAAACACTTCATACTTCAAAATGGTTTGCTATTTTCACAAGAAATGAACCCAGGGCCAGAAATTTCTCGATCACTCGGGGACTGACTTCAAAAACTTGAAGCCGTAAGACCACAGGGCTGGAAAATTCAAGCTCATAAGCCTTCTATGAGGCACCAATGTAAGCCATCCATAAGTCAATATCGCATCTGTAAGACCTCAACGAGGCATTCTCAAACTTGTAAGCCCTCAACAAGGCAACGTCAAATTTGTAAGACCTTACAAAAAGGGCATAACCCTAACTTGGGGACTGTCTTCGACAGTAGCCTCATCAAACTATCTAACTTGAAACCGTAAGACCTCAATCAGGCAACTTCAAGTTCATAAGCCCTCCATGAGGCACCAATGTAAGCCCTCCATCAGTCAATACCAACAATATAAGCCCTCCACTAGGAAATATCACCAATGTAAGCCCTCTATGAGGCAATATCGCATCTGTAAGACCTCAACGAGGCATGCTCAAACTTGTAATACCTCAACAAGGAAATGTAAAATTTGTAATAGCTTAAAAAAAAGGCATATCCCCGACTCGGGGGCTGTCCTCGACAGTCGGCTCATCAAGCTATCTAACTTGAAACTGTAAGACCTCAATCAGGAAACTTCAAGTTGATAAGCCCTCCATGAGGCACCAATGTAAGCCCTCCATGAGGCAATACCAACAATATAAGCCCTCCACGAGGCAATATCACCAATGTAAGCCCTCCATGAGGCAATACCAACAACATAAGCCCTCCACGAGGCAATACCAACAATATAAGCCCTATATGAGGCACCAATGTAAGCCCTCCATGAGGCAACATCAAAATTGTCAGCCCTCCATGAGGCAACATCAAAACTGTAAGCCCTCCATGAGGCAACATCAAAACTGTAAGCCCTCCATGAGGCAATATCAAATGTAAGACCTCCATGAGGCAACATCATGTTTATAAGACCTTATTGAGGTAACACCAAAAAGTTTTCTATTTTCACAAAGAACGGCTCCAAAGCAAAAATCTTTCGATGTCTCGGGGACTGTCATTGACATTCACCCCATCGAGTCATCAAAAACTCAAAGCCATAAGACGTCAGGGCCGGCAACTTCAAGCTCATAAGCCCTCCATGAGGCACCAATGTAAGCCCTCCATGAAGTAGCATCAAAACTGTAAGACCTCAAGCAAGGCATGAATCGTAAGACCTGCATGAGGCAATATTAATTATGTAAGACCTGGAGCAAGGCATTTACAAATTTGTAAGACCTTAAAAATGCATAATCCCGATATCAAAGTCAAGGGTATATATTCGAACTTGTAAGACCCCTAAAAAGGCATAAACTCGATATAGGCGCCGAGGCTATCTCACTCGGGGACTAAAAGTCTATGCCAAATACAATTACAACCGTTATAAGGCTCCTGCCAAACCAACGCAACTCGGAGATGTCTGACCGTCACCGTAATTAAGGTTGTACCGACCCATCTTGTAAGAGCCCAAGGACCAGCTATATAAAAGGTCGTGCCGACCCAATGCGTAAGAGCCCAAGCGCCAGCTATATCAAAGGTCGTACCAAACCAATGCAAAAGAGCCCAAGCGCCAGCTATATCAAAGGTCGTACCAACCAAATGTAAAAGAGCCTAAGCGCCACCTATATCAAAGGTCGTACCTACCCAATGCCTAAGAGCCTAAGCGCCAACCTAAAGAGCCTCAGGGCCGATTTAAAAAGCCTAAGGGTCGATGAGCTCGAGTCGAAACCTGACTCAAAGACTGAGCCCTAAATGGTTAACTAAAGCGCCTAAGGGACAAATGCGTAAGACCCCACGGGCCAACCTAAAAATCCTCAGGGCCAATTTATAACCCCAAGGGTTTCATTTAGAATTCCAATTAATTGGTCTAATTATCGACAAGCATCGGAATTCAAAACAAAAGAAAGACAGACACAAGTTAATCAGAAATACCAATGAATTTTTATGTATATGTGTATTACAAATATACATTTACAATGCTCCCACATGAGTTTTTACAAAGGATAAGAAAGAAAAACCTAGTCTCCTCTATGGACAAACTCCGTCGGCGACCTTCAAATATCATCATCGACACTAGAAGAAAAGAAAAACTTGGCGTCGATCTTATCCGTCTTGGCCTGCTTTATCTCTTCCCAGAGATCAAATCCCCTAGCATGAATCTCTTCAAGGGTCTCCCTCAGAGACCTACATCAGGCATACTCATTTCCCCTCCTCTCTCTGTCAAAGGCTCCCCTCATCTCAGCCTGAGCATCAACAACATCTTTTAAATAAACGACCATTTCTTATTGGCCTTTTCTCGAACTTCTTCAGCTTCAACTTGAGCATACACGATCTCGGCCTTTATCTTCAAAAGATCAGTCTCGATCTTGGAAATGCTGCTCGTCTAAATCGAGCTACTTTCTCGAGCATTGCGAAGTTGTACCTCGAGGGCATAAGCCGTGGCCAAAGAATTCCTTTGGGCCACAGCATGAACACCTATCTGCACCTTTAACACATTGCATTCAGAATTGACCTGTCCGACTTTGGCCTAAAGGCGTTCCAACGCATCCATTTTTCTGTGCAATTGAAACACCGAAACATTAGTTCTCGAAGACGGAAAATGAAGCATGTACTCCCTCAAGATAAGGATTACCTGTTGCTCAAGATTGCCTTCGTAGTCTCGACTCCGATTCATCTCCAATTGAAGATATATCAACTCTTTTGTTTTCTTATTGCAAAGAAGCCTGAGAGATTTCTCATTGCCCAAAACTTCCCGCAACTTGGTCTCACAACGGAGCCGCTCGAACATGTGCTTGTAAAAGGCCTATGAAAAAGAAGCTTCAGTTCAAAAGATTAAAATACAAAGCTGAGAATTCAACAAAGTCAACAAAATTCACCATGGAACAGAGCCGCTGAGCCTCCTCAAAAGTTGAGTGTGCGTCTACTCGACTGGTCCCATCGGACCCAGTTGAACCGCTCTCGATGGGGATATGATCGCTCGAGACCCCACTTTATTTAGGCGGCCCTTGGCTTCGGGCGTGCCTCGAAGTACCTTTGAGTGGGGAAGCAAACGATGGTGAAAGACACTTGCTCCTTCCTTCTCGTTGAACCTCTCCCTCGAGGCTAGAGGTCTCAGGCCCAGCAGGTTCGGCAACCTTGGAAGGCCCATTGGTTTGAGCCGTCGATGCAGAACCATCCTCCCTACTGATATCCATGGAATAACCGATGCATATAAATTCCTCTTCAGCGGCGGCATCTTCTTTGTACATCCGGGCAGGCCCTGCCTCGTTATGATTGTCCTCATCCTTCGAGGACCTTTTCTGCTTGTTATCCTCCCTCGACACCAATGACGATGGTCCTTCCCCCTCCTCGAGGGGGCACGATATCATCTCTGGGAATCCACCAACGCCTGCGGTGATGGATTTAATACACATAAAGGAAAGTATTCCTCAAAAGGAAATCACATGGTAAATACTGTGGTACTTTGCTTCCCATCTGCCCTTTGACAGATCTCGCCACTTGCATTCATCATAGGTCGAGGAAGCTAGCAGCCTCTGAATCAAGTCTCCAAGATCAGGGATCTCTTTCGGCATCCATGGGACCGCTGAGGAAGAGAAAAAGAAACATTATTATAAATCATTAAGAGCAAAGGGAACTAAGGTACGACGTAGTGTTAACGATTGAAGTTCCATTTTTCGGTGAACGGAATGAACTCCACAAGAATGATGTCGATGGTCCTCACTCAGACAAATTGACTCATCCATCCTCGGTTATGTTCCTCATTGTCACTAGAAATAAAAGTCTTGGTGGATCGGCATCGTAACATAATCAGGCCTCGACAATGCAAAGGCCGATATAATCTGATAAGGTGGCTAAGGGTAAGATCGTGCTCAGCTCTTTCAGTGATGAACCTTATCATCAACACTATTCGCCAGAAGGACGAATGAATCTGAGCCAAGGTGACTCGATGCCTTTTACAGAATTCGAGCACAAGGTGATCGAGGGGGGCCAATATAAATGGGTACGCATACACGTTCATGAATCCCTCTACGCAGGCCATAATATTCTCTTATCGGGAAGGTCTCTGCAGCATCACATTTTCTTCCCATACGCAATCTCTCCTCACGGCCTGGAGGTGGTTCTCTCCTATCTATCGAATAAACCTAGGTGCATGCTCTCGATGGCCTGGAGCATCGAAGGGTTTCTCTAGTGCAAAGTCTTTCTTCAAGGAAAAACAACTCGAGGTTAACTTGTCGTATGCCGACGGTGTACCACTGGCCAGGCAAGAAGCAGAGGTAAGGTTTCCCTCTTCTTGGTGAACGGATTTGGGCACAACATCCATAACTATTTGAACAAAGATAAAGAGAAAGAAAGCTCAAGCAGTTTTGCAAGCTGAGGAAAAGGAAGGGAACGTTAAAGAGAAAACTAGTTTTGCAAAGCTGCAAGACCTAAACTGAAGAAGAAGCGAGAGTTTATATTTAGAACAAACGACGACTAATCATGTACCTTAAGGACCAATCAATTCTGACAAAGTTATAACTTTTGGGGAAGTTTACCGACAGGGCCGCCTCGGTCACTTCGCGGTCATGTCATATTAATGACGCTGTCATGCAGCATTCGAGGGATCAAAAACTCCCATGCCAACCTAGCCTCGAGAAGGTGTCTTATCCCGAGGATCTCTGTTACTACAAGAACGGGCTCCAAAGAGCTAAATTCAGAGCTCGAAGGTCGAATCTTGCATAACCATTGCATAGAAAAATTTGAAGATATGAAAAATAGAGATCTTTTGCATTCCAAAAAATATATTTACAAGGGTATTTTACAAAGCTCCCGCAAGGATTCCGTGCACAAAAAAGAAAAAGAAAACATAGTAAGTAAGTCTACTCTTTGCCTTCGCTACTACCCGCGTCGCTTCTAGAGCCCTCATCTGAAGTGGTTGAGATTGCTGATTCTTCATCCAAGGCCCTGACTTCTTCAATCTCGGCAGAGAGATCGGCACCTTTGAACTCGCTTCCTCGAAGGATTGCCTCCTAGCTTGCAGGCGAGCATTTGCGGCGGCATCATCCCTTTTGTATGAGGAAATGAATTCGTCGGCCTCGGACTTGTCCACGGATAAGGAAACAGCCTCCTCTTGAGCACCTCGAAGAAGGCCTTGAGTCAAGAAAAGCTCCCCCCGAAGTATGTCCCTCTCCGGGGCCACATCATCATTTAACCACTTCAGCTCAAGGATCCCGGTGTCCTTGGTCATAATTTCCCCCCGAAGCTGCCCTATTAGGGCATCCTTTTGCCCGATCTGCAGATGCAGAAGATAAGATAATTATCACCAAGTATGACAATAAAAGATAAGATTATGGCTATGATAGTACCTGCTCGATGAAGTCGTCCCTCTATTGGAGCGCTCTCTCCGAGCCTGCCCGGAGGTTGATCAACTCCTCCTCTTTTCGGGCACATAGGGCCTCCAGTTCATTTGACTCCGATATAAGCTTCTCGAGCTCCTCTCCACGATGGGTCAACTCATCTTGCAGCTTAGAGAAGGCTTGGTCATATAGCTTTTTGACCTACAGCAGAAAGGAAGAAAGTTACAAAAGCAAGAGTAAAAATTTGAAGCATAAAATATTACATCTAAAAGATCACCTACTTTTGAAGCCTCTCGGCCTGCTCGAGAGCGAAGGGGGAATCGATATCGGTCTCCTCCTCAACGCTTTCGAAGTAATCTATGAATGTATCATCCTCTCCCTGAGAAGTCCCCAAACCGGGGGAATTCCTATCCTGGTCATCTCGTATCTCCCTTGGAGAAAATGACGGGCCCGATTGAAATCTCCTGCAACATCAACTTTCATCGGGGCTTCCTCTCGCCCCCAAAAAATTTCAGAAATGGGCCCCTCGAACTCACCAATGCGGACTGTACCATGTTCGAAGTGAGGCTTCGGGACTGCATCTGAACCCTCTTCGAGGGTCTCCTCAGCACGAGGCGGGTCCGCATCGGCTGCCTCTGACTCAACAGAGGTCCGCCCAGAAACTCTTGAAGCATCAATGCTTCGTTGTATCCTTTGTACCAAAGGGCATGTATTGTCATCTTATCCCTCAGCACGTAGGCTCTCAACGACCATCGAGGTTAAGACCGCAGCATCGGCCTTGGGCTTTCGAGCCTTTGCTTTCTTGGATTTTGGAGACTCTGCCGGTGTCTCCTTCTTCCTTTTCTTGTCCTTAGTGGTTTTTGAAGCCTCTTCCTCACCAGGACAGGGTGGTCTCATCGACACGCCTTCCCTAAGGCCTACACAGGCATGATGTATCAAACCCACCACCATAGAAAATACATACAATGAATGAGGAAATGACAACAATGAGAGTATACCGTGGTTCTCGGCCTGCCACCGCATTTTAGCCAAATTGCGCCACACACGTTTGTTGTATGGAAAAGCGGAGTCCAAAAGTGTGATCCATCTTGGAAGGTTCTGGACTGCACCGGGGAACCAAACGGTGGCTACACAATCAGAAGAAAATCAATCAAAAGAGAAGGAGGTCAGATCAGAAGAAGAAAAAGAGGTGATAAAACATACTCGATGTGGAGATACTTACACTTCATGTTCCATTCCTCTGGGAATGGCATTCTATCAGTGGGAACGAAGTCTGAGGTTCTGACTCTAACAAATCGGCTCATCCATCCCCGATCTTTGTCCTCATCGATGCAGGGAAAGAACGCATTGGCAGATCGATGGTGTAGCTTGATTAAGCCCCCTCGGAAGAGACGTGGGCTATACAATATGAACAGGTGATCGAGGGTGAAATTCATTCCCTCGACCATGTTAGAGATATACCAAATAATATATATAATCCTCCAGAAAGAGGGATAAATTGATGAGAAAAGTCGGGAATCACCGGGTCTATCGGTGGAGAAGAAGAATCTACGGGGCCTAAAGTGAAAGGATATGTATATATGCTGAGAATGCCAGCTTTATGTGTGACTATGCTTTCTTCAGCTATAGGGATTTCTACTTGAACCGCCTCCCCTCAACGGAAGTCTAGTTTTACCCTATCTGTATCGGTCACTACACTTATATACCGAGACATGGACTCGCATCGGCCCGGTGTAGACGAGGGGTTTTCGATGGTAAAATCGAAGAGCGTGCCAAAGGGGCCAGGAATGCACTACTCGATGCTAGGAGGAGTTTTTGATTTTCCCTTAGACGAGCATGATGAAGAAGCGGATCCCTCTTTTTGAGGTACCATTTTGGAGGTTTTTTCCATAATTATAACTAAGTTTTAAATAAAGAAGATGAAGAAGCAAGCGTAGAAAGAGGATGAAAGTAGAAAACAGTTAGTAAAATTTTGAAGACTTGAAAATGTTGTAAAATGTTGAAAGGCAAACAATTGAAGTATTTATAGAAGCCATTTGGGCATGTTTGAAGCGGAAAGGTCGAACCAATAGCGATTCGTGGGCTTCTTGAGAATCGTGCTGGCAGCGACCCATGCGCAGCCTTTTTGTCACGTCATTTAATGTTCTGATGAGGCTGACATCATAATAGGGATATCAAAGAGGCAAGAATTCAAGACTGTTTCGTAATACTTCATTCTAAGAAATGCAGGGACTATCTGTATACGGCTACAATCGGAGAGCCCAATTTTATGATCATTATGGCACTCCATAACCCGTCTTCAAAAGGCTCAAAACAGTTCGAGTATTGACATCGAGGAAGCATGTCGAGGATTATCCATGCTCGATCTCGAAGAATTGTAAATCGAAGACAATCATGAAAAGCGGGAAATTCCCAAAAAGCACGTGGTTAAAGCTGACCAAGTCCGCAAAAATAGTACAAGTTCGTACCGTGATATAAAATGGATGTAACATCCGTTTATCTTTGTAATACTTTCACATGTACTATGATGGGATTCCCCCTCTTATATAAAGGGGACCCTTGTTATTTTGTAACACACATGATATTGAATATAAGAACAAGAACATTCTCTGCTCACTAACTCAAACAATCTCTACAATTATTTTATTGACTTACTGCCTTTCATTTATTGTGTTAATTAATTGTTCATCATTTATTTCTTGTTATTGATCATAAAGGGTCCATCCTCTAGGCCTTCAATACTATTGTATCTTCATCGACCACCCTCTGTCAAGCCCTCAAGCTCGACCCCGAGGCCCTATTTCGACCAAGCTCGAGACCCCGCCTCTTAACTGCTCGGTTTGCACAATTCCACTATTCTTTGCTCTTAGCTCTTTTTTTTGAACTCTCACTTAGCATATATTGCCTAAACAACTAGTATTAAAATAAATCACATATTTTTAGAACCACAAAATCAGATATAATTGTAATTACCATTTTCACGGTAACCACTTCCCCAATCTCTAGCATTTCATTAGGCTTACATTCTCAACCAGCCTCGCCTAGAAATCAGTACACGATTTAGCAAAATATAATTTTTCTTTTGTTAGGAATCATTGGAAACCTAGGTTTTGAGAAAAATAAATGAAGGAAGAAGAAGGAGAAGAAGAAGAAGAAGAAGAAGAAGAAGAAGAAAAAGAAGAAGAAGATGATGAAGAAGAAGATGATGATGAAATGATTAAGCGATCATACCTGGATGCTTGCACTTAGGAATGGAAATTTGAGAGTTTGAAGTTTGGGAGAATACCAGTCTTCAGTTTCCTTTTTATCTCAAAAGACATTGCAATTTTTAATTAAAATGAACGACCAGACCCATTAAAACCCCTCTGATGTCGCATTTGTGACAACCTGTTCGCAATTACGGACTTCCAAGTTTCAGCATTGGTCGCAAATGCGACAGTTTTCTCGATTTTGCGAGTTGGGATAATTTCGTAAATGCGAAGTGATTTTCACAAATACGAATTATGATGCTTCTACAACTTTCAGCTAGTACATTTGTTGCTCTCTGTCACCTCGACCTACTCAAATCAACTCCGAAGAAATTCTAAAACTTGGAAGATTAGTTAAAAAATAATGTAAATTCAAAATGACTAAAGATTTAGAAAATGATGTGTTGCCTCCCACCAAGCGCCGCATTTAACGTTATGGCATGACGCGGATCAACTACCCACTTTTCTTGCCACTTGTACGATATGAACTGCACACCTAGCTTTGAGTCATGCTTGCGACCACGGGCGGTGGGGGTGGTAAGTAGATCATCGAGCCAAGCGTTAATTTCTTCATTTTTCACTTCTTGATTTTTATGTGAGGAAATATCATTTTTCTTTGTTGTTCTTTCAAATTGTAAATTATATGGCCTTTTCCTTTCCTCCTCGCAATCCCTCCTTGACTCGTGTAGTTCAATTTCCATATCACCATGCAAGTCCAATATTGAAAATTCTTGGAATGCGACTTGTCTTCTCGGATTTTGACATCCTTTGTTTTCCCCGGACTAGAGTCAATCTCAACCATATTTTCAATTAAACCGGTTGACTCTTATTCCTTATTTTTTCTTGGCATCACTAAAACTCATGGAGTCGGTTGGCGGATGTTCAATTCTTGATTCCTCAAAGTAAAGCTCACTTTCTCTCTCGGAGTTGGACTCTTCTTGACCCCCTTCCACACTTTCAATTGATAGGCATAATGAGCCTCAATCGATGATTTCTAAATGACTATGAAATATTTTCTAATAGATGGGTACTATTTCATCTTTATGACTTTTTCAAATATAAAAGAGTTACCCTTCAGTTCGAGTGCAATGGGGAGGTTAGCCTGATGAGGCAACTACTTGGGAGTCCTAGTCGGACATGCAGATTAGATATCCCCACTTGTTTGCCAGTTCAGGTAATTTTCTATGTCCGTTCGAGGACAAACGCTTGTCTAAGAGATAGGAGATTGTGATGACCCAAAGGGTCATCTTATGAATTAAGACTCTATTCCAGGCTTATAGTCTTAAAAATATAAATTGTATTTACCTCGATTTGCGTGTACAGTCTGTACGTGAAATCGGAAAGATTTTATGTGAAAATATGAGAAATAATAATTTTTAGAGTTAAAAATTTGGTTTTAGTTGACTTTGGTAATATTTTTAGTAAACGGATCCAGATCTGTATTTCGACGGTCTCAGGAGGTCCGCACCAAAATATGGGTCTTGGGCGTATGCCCGAAATTGAATCCCAAGGTCCTTAGCTTTAGAAACCAATTTTTAAAGAAAATTGTTTTGCTAGATTTTTTTAAGGAAATAAAGAAATGAATTATTGTGTGAACTCGTTCGTATTGGGCCCGTATTTTTGTTCCGGAGCCCGATAGAGGTTTATTATGACATTTATATCATATCAGTGAAATTTGGTGAGAAATCAAAGTTGATTTGACGTGATTCGGACATCCGGTTGAGAAATAGTGAAATTGAAGTGTTCCTTAGGAAAGTCATGAGTTTTGAGGTTTAATTCGTAGTTTTAAATATTATTTTTGTGATTTGATCACACGAGCAAGTTTGTATGATATTTTTAGACTTGCGTGCATGTTTGTTTTGGATCCCCGAGGGCTCGGGTGAGTTTCAGATAGGCCACAGAGTGTTAGACTTAAAAAAGTTTCATAGATGGTATCTGGTGTCTGTCCAGGCCTCTGATCTCACAATTACAAAGTTAACAGGCCTGGTAATTGCGAGACATTATATCACAAATGCGAACCAGGCCTGGGAAGGCCATCCTTGCAAATGCGAGATTTACTTCGCAAATGCGAAGACTGCCCAGCATGCCCACTAGTCGCAAATGCGAAGGCAGTAGTAATTTCGAAGAGTTTGCAATTGCGAACCCCTGGTCGCATTTGCGATAACTACAGCCTCTCAAATACGTTTTTAGACGGGATTTCCACCCATTTTTCAATTCTCTCAAACCCTAAACCTCCATAGGCGATTTTTCAAAGACTCAAACTTCTCCAAATCAAAGGTAAGTGATTCCTAACTAATTCCTTTCAATCCTTAACAACTTTAAACAAGATTTTCAACCTAGAATCTAGAGTTTTCGTGGTAAACAATTGGGATTTTTGGGTAGAACTTAGGAACTTCGAAATTTGGTAATTTAGACCTCGAATTGAGGGCGGATTCCAAAACCAATTGTATATCCGGGCTCGAGGGAGAATGGGTAAACGGGTTTTGATTCGAACCTCGAGTTTAGACCAAGCAGGCCCGGGGCCGATATTTTTCTTTTGATAGGAGACCATAGGAAAACCATAGTTTTTCATTAAAATTAATTCCTTTAGAAATAATTGATGATATTGAGCTAATTATGATTAGATTCGAGCGGGTTGAGGTAAGTGTTTGGTTTAACCTTGAGTTGAGGGAATAAGAATCCCCAACTTCATTTATATGTGAAATTGCATGTGAGTGGTGTATAGGTGAGGTGACGAGTACCTATGCACCGCCAAATTATCTGCTTAGCATGTTCTCTTCCTCGTTTTCCAATTTATTTGATTCATGGCTTAGTTGTTTCATGATTTTGGTGCCTCCATGCCTACTTGTTTTGCCTACTTGTTTGTTAGACAATGGTTCACTTATTTGGGAGTATTAATTGTTCCTTAACTTCATTGTGGTGCATTAATGGTTGAGTTGGTGGTCAGTATTTCATGATACATTTCGGTTGATTTCATTGTGTAGTGATAATTGGTGAAATATTGTGAGACATAAATATTGTGAAAGGCTTTGACCTAAATTGTGAATTCTTTTTATAAATAAATAGATGGGATTGTTTGGTGGGAGCGGGTTGCACGCCACAACAAGTAGTAATAAGGGAGGACAGGTGGGATCGGGTTCCAAGCCGCAATAAGATAATTAAGGGTGATATATATAGGGAGGAGCACTAAGGGTGGACATGTGGGACCGGGTTGCACGCTGAAAGAAGGAGTAATAAGGGAGGATGTTCATGTTTTACTGATTTTATGATAAATACTGGAAAACTTACTGTTTTATTCTATTGTTCCCATACTCTGCTTTTACCGTAATTTTAAATTGAAACTTGGAAATTTTCATGAGGATTGCTTATAGCTGAGATCAGGAAAAGTTAACCGAGTTGTTTTATAAATTGTTGCAAGTTACTATTTAATTAGTTTATTATTCCCTTCTTGCTTTATTATACATGGTATCTCGGTTATGTTATAAATGCCCCGTCAAGGTCAGGCTCGGCACTTACCAGTATATGAGGTCAGTTGTACTGATACTTCACTCTGCACTGCTTGTGCAGATCTAGGTTTCGGCCAGAGTTGAGTTATCGAGTACTAGCTGAGCATTTGTACGGAGACACAAGGTATATCTGCTGGTGTCCGCAGATTCCTGAAGTCTTCTTTACATTATTTAGATTGTTGTTTTATTTCATTCAGAACATATATATATATATTTCTTTTAGCCAAATACTTGTAGTATTCTTTAGTAGTTCGTGAATTGTGACTCCTGACCCTGGGTAGCTAGATATTAGAATTAGTTTCGAGTTTCATTTCATTAATTCATACATTATTCTTGGTTACTCTATTGGATAGTATTAGATTTCGCATTATTCTAAACTGCTTACTTTTATTTAATTTAATTTTTTTAAGAAAATGATTAATTAATTTCTAACTTGGCTTGCCTAGCAAGTGTGGTGTTAGGCGCCATCACGATCCCGAGGGGTGGGAATTTGGGTCGTGACAATAGTGGAATTCTGATATTGGCGTCGGAATCCGATTCCAAAAGTTGGAGTAGGTTCCTAATGTTAGTTATGATTTGTGTGCAAAATTTGGGGTCAATCTGACGTGGTTTGATAGATTTCGGCATCAGTTGTAGAATTTTGAAGTTTCAAGTTCTTTAAGTTTGAATTGGAGGGTGATTCTTGATTTTAGCATTGTTTGATGTGATTTGAGGGCTCGACTAAGTTCATACGGTGTTTTAGGATTGGTTGGTATGTTTGTTTCTGTCCTCAGGGGCCTCGGGTTGATTTCGGGTGGCTAACAGATCATTTTTGGACATTGAGAGTTGCCAGATTTTCGGGTGTTTTATTGCAGACAATTCCTTCATCGCGTTCGCGAAGAGGACTTTGTGGCAGGTGAGATTTTGTGCTTCATGTTCGTGAAGGAGGTCCCGTGTTCGGGAAGGACTGGGAAGGTTAGCTTACGAGTTCGCGATGTAGGTCTCATGTTTGCGTAGAAGGAATGCCCAGCTGGGTCCCCAGGCCCTTATGCCTACGCGTTCGCGATGTTGGTCCCGCATTCGCGTAGGGTTGAGCAGAGTAATCTTTGCGTTTACGACAGGGTCATCGCGTTCGCGATGTAGAAATTCTGGGCCAAGGCAAGTTGTGCTTCGCGAACGCAAGGGTCTTTCCTGTGAAGAAGGAATCACTGGGCAGTATTTAAACATTTCAAAACGAGGGTATCAAAACTTGAGTTTGGGAGCTCGAATTTGGATGAGATTTTGGGGGATTTTCAGAGATATCAATTGGGTAATGATTCTTAACTAATTTTAGTTATACCACACTAATCTTTCTTTAATTTCACCATTTAATTTTGGATTTGGGGTGAAATATTAGGAAAATTGGAGAACAGTTGTTAGACCGAATTTTGGGGTTTTGGCTGAGATTTTTGTATCGAATTTGAGTAAATTTGGTATGGTTAGACTCGTCACTAAATGGGTGTTCGTATTTTGTGATTTTACCCGATTTTGAGATGTGGGCCCGGGGAGGCTTTTTGAGCGATTTTCAAATTTCTTGCTTTAGCTTTGATTTCATTAGCTATATTAGTCCTTGTAGTTATATTTAGGTTATGTTAGATTTTGGCCATTAGGAGTTAGATATTTGTGGAAAGAGCATTGTTACAGATTGATTTGAGCTTGGTTTAAGGGAAGTGGCTTGCCTAACCTTGTGTGGGGGAACTCCTCGTAGGATTTGGTACTTTTTTGGTATGTGAGTGCCATATACGTGAGGTGACGGGTATGTACACGGGCCATTTGCTGTAAAACTCTGTTTTCACTAAGTCATAACCTGTTTCCCCTTATTTGAAATACACTAGCATATGTAACTATATTGTTTAGTCTAGAATAGAAAGCATACTTGTTTTAACTGCCTATCTGATGTGCAGCATGTTTAGTTAAATTACCTACTTTCCTTGAATTGAACTTAGTCTAAACTGTAGGTTTCTTACTGTAACTATTATTTCTATTGGTTGAACTGCATATTTACTTTGGGACTACGGAGCGGTATTCTGGGAGATCCCCTTGTACTGCATATTTACTTTGGGACTACGAAATGGTATTCTGGGAGATCCCCCTGCACATTTACGTTTGGGACTCTACGAGACGGTATCTAGGGAGATCCCATGTTGTTTTATATATGTTCTGAGCTGTTGACTTTCTATGATTCTATTCCTGTTAGATTCTGTATTTATTTTTTTACTGCGATATTTTATTTTGTCTTATTTCACCATATTTATACCAGTCGGGCCCTGACCTGATCTCATCACTACTAGACCGAGGTTAGGCTTGGCACTTACCGGGTACCATTGTGGTGTACTCGTTCCATTCCCTGCATATATATTTCATGTGCAGCTCCAGGTACCGCTTATCAGCTGCATTATCAGTGAAGCGATACAACTGTAGAGACTTCAAGGTATATCTGCCGCGTATGCCGACTTCAGTGTCCCTTTCTACTCTTCCCCATGTCAAACACTTGTTGTATTTCCCTATGTTAGACTCTAAAGTATAGAAATACTGTCTTCTTTCTGTGGTTTGAGACTTACGATATTCCGGGTTTTGGGATGGCCTATGTACATTCCGAGTGAGGTTATCGTATATGCCGATGGGCATCTTAAATTCCTTATTAAAATGTACATGTTAATTGTTAGTTTTCATGTTTCCTTTTCATTTTTTCCGCAATATTAGGCTTACCTAGTCGTAGGGACTAGGTGCTGTCACCACAGTTCACGGAGGGAGAACCTGGGTCATGACAAAACATCGGCAAGAAAATATCATAAATTTGAATCTAAAGTATTTGTCTTTAATGTATCTCTAGTTGTTAAGAAAGAAATGTAATCATGACCTGATAGGTCATCTTATGCTTTAGAACCTAATTGTGCAGTTTGAAGCATTAAATACCTCATTTTAGCCCTTCTCAATTCGCATGCATAGTCCAGGTGTTTCTTAACTCTTGATTCGTGTTTTGATTTTCCTGATGGGTCTGTATCATGATTTGGACTTGGGCGTATGCCCAAAATTAAATTCGGAAGTCCCTAGCCCAAGTTATCTCACTTTGTTGGAATTTGAAAGTTAAAAGCTTAATGACTTTGAAATGTTTGACTTTTTGGATATCGGGTCCGCATTTTGGTTCCCGAACTGGTATAGGTCCAATACTAATTTTATGACTTGCCTGTCAAATTTAGCGAGCAACGGAGTTGGTTTGAAGTGATTCGGACGTCCGGTTATTAATATAGCAATTCTAAAGTTTCTTGAAAAGTTCATTTGATTTTGGTGTCTGATTCATAGTTTTAGGTGTTATTTTGGTGATTTGATTGTGAGAACAAGTTCATATGATGTTTGATTTATGTGCATAGTTTGTTTAGATCCCCAAGGGCTCGGGTGAGTATTGGATAGGTTACGGAGTGGTTTGGACTTAGAAAAACTCAGCTAGTGTTCTTCAGTTTCTGGTGCAGGTCTTAGACCTCACATTTTCAATATGGAAGCAAACCTGTCAGTTTCGCATTTGCAACCATAATCTTCGCATTTGCTAAGAGATCCAATTGCGTAATTGAGACAAGGTATTTGCTTTTGCGATGGGGACTATGGGTAGGGGAAGGAGTTACTTCGCATTTGTGATCAATGGGTTGCATTTGCAATCAGGCCAGTTTGCTTTTGCGAAAAGTCCGTCCCATTTGTGATAAAAGTAGAGATGCGAAGGACCTCGCATTTGCAATGATTTCTTCACATTTGTGGGGTTCGCAAATGCGACATCCACAACTCATCGAAATGGGAGTTAGACAGGAGTTTGTTCATTCTCTCAAATTCTCAAATTTTGTAATCATGGGTAGTTCCTAAGGCTTAATTTGAATTGTTTGGTTGATAATTTGCTAGATTCTATTGGTTTGGAGGCTTGTTTGAAAGGTAAAGTTGTGGTTGAGCTTTGAATTGATCCTTTAGAGCGAGGTAACTGTCGTGGTTATCCTTGAATTGAGGGATTCATACTTATTTGTCTACGTTTTTCATGTTTATGTTAGGTACAACATATATGTAAGGTGATGAGTACTTATGCATTGTTATCGGGTTGAAGCATGAGGGTTGGACTTTTTCCTTGCAATTATTGCCTACTTTGATCATGTTATCCATGCTTAGACTAGTTAATTGTTAAATTGATTATTCTTATCGTATTTATGGACTTTTGTAATAATTGAGTATTGATTCCAAGTTGGGATTGGTATTGTGGAGCCGTTGTTTAAGTAAGGCTTGTACTTGTTGATCTTATCTCCCTGTTATTACTTGTTCATTGATATGTGATAAGGGAAAGTGTTAATGCACAAAGGGTGATGTCGTGCTGTGTGTGATTGTTAATCCACGAAGGGTGATGTCGTGCCGTGTGTGATTGTTAATCCACGAAGGGTGATGTTGTGCTATATTGTGAGTGTTAATGCAGGAAGGGTGATGATGTGCCATGTTATAAGAGTTAATACACGAAGCCGTATCTATTGATTTATACTGTGAATCAGAGTAAAAGCACAAAGGGTGATGCCGTGCAATATCATTGTTTAATTGTGAGGTTGAGAGTAAAAACCCGAAGGGTGATGCCGTGCAATTTTCTTCATTGTGCTTAATTTTTCTTACTTGTTAAAGGCATATTGACTTTTCTTGTTATTATTCTGTTGTATCTCATGTATCTTGTTATCCCTTTAGCATGTCCTCCTCCCAATAGTACATGTTTAGCTTTTATTGTTGTTATCTTGTACGTATATTGTTATCTGCACAGATTTATTATGTCGGTGTCTTCTCATAGCCTCGTCACTACTTTGTCGAGGTTAGTCTCGACACTCACCGGTACATGGGGTCGGGTGTACTCATACTACAGTCTACACTTGTTGTGCAGATTTTGGTACCGGCCCTAGCTGTCTGTGAGTTGGAGCAGCTTGGATTTTCTCATTCGGAGGCTCGAGGTAGATCTGATGGCGTCCGCAGAACTTGAAGTTCCCTTCTATTTTTCTTATTTCACTGTTTCTTTTCTTTCAAACAGTTGTATCTCTTTCAGACTCTATTTCTACTAAATTCTAGGAGCTCGTGAGTTATGATTCCAAATCTGTATTGTAGTAGATATTAGGAATTATGTTATTAGGCACTCTACTTTAATTCATTTTGTCTTAATCGACTTTATTTATTGAAATTGGATGAATATTGACTTAACGGTTTTCTAACGTTGGCTTGCCTAGCAAGTGAAATGTTAGACACCATCATGGTCCCGAAGGTGGGAATTCCGGGTCGTGACAAGTTGGTATCATAACACTAGATTGCCTAGGTTGCACAATTCACGAGCAGGCTTAGTAGAGTTTGGAGGATCGGTGCGGAGACGTCTGTAATCTTCCAAAGGCTTGGAAGTATAGGAACAAATTTCACTTATATTCTTCTCTGTCGTGCTATTCTGTTCTGTGATTGCTAATTGAACTCTTCTACTTTTTTTCTCTTACAGATGGCGAGACACATACTGCATCTTCATCTCAGCAGCAGCCAGATCCCCTAGTGGCAGCCCCTATGAGGGGTAGAGGTGGAGGCTGAGGCAGGGCAGAGCTCAACCCAGCGCTCGAGCAGCATCACCAACAGTGGAGACTCGAGTGGAGTTTCATGAGGAGCTCCCAGCCCAGACTGTGCCTGTTGGACCAAATCAGATCTCGGAGGGGTTCATCGCCACCCTAGTGCTTCAGGACGCTCTAATCCATTTAGTGGGCCTTATGGAGAGTGTGTGCCAGGCCAATAAATTTATATGGTACCAGCCGTTTCTCAGGCTTGGGGAGGAGCACAGACTCCCGCTTCTCACACCCCGGAGAAGATGGCTCCCCAATATCTGAGTCCAGCAACTTAGCCAGTTGGGGTAGTTCAACCAGTTATTGCGGCACATGCTGGTGATTGACCTTCTATTTCCCCATGAGGTGCTGCAGAACATGGGTATAGTTGAGACAAACGGGGTCGATTTTGTTGTGTTTCAGATGATGGGTTCCGCCAAGAGATGGTGCACGAATTTCGTATTGAATAGACCAACTGGGTCGCCTGCTCTTACTTAGGACTAGTTCTCTCAGATATTTCCTGAGAAGCTCCTTCCCGTCACATTGAGAGAGGACTATCGTCAGCGGTTCGAGCATCTTCAGCAGGTAGCATGTTTTTCACTCAATATGGGACCCGTTTTGTAGATTTGGCCCGTCATGCTATTCTTCTGATTCCTATCGAGAGAGGGAGGGTGAGGAGGTTTATTGAGAGACTTGATCAGCTTATTAAGTTGCGGATGGCCAAGGAGACCGGGAGTGAGATTTCTTTTCAGACGGCTGCCAATGTTGCCAGGCAAGTCGAGAGGGTTCTTGCACAGAGGGGAGGTCAGGGGTCTGGTAAGAGGCCTCATCGTTCTTGTGGATTAAGTGGTGCCTCATATGGAGGTAGGGGTACTTTTGATAGGGGTCATCCTCCCAGGATGTTTCATTCAGCACTCCAGACATCCCACGGTGCTTCAGGTGGTCGTGGCCCTCATATGCCTTATTCTGACCAGCTAGCTTGCAGTGCACCACCAGCTACTATTAGTGCACTGCCCCTCCATAGTTCTCAGGGTGGTTACTCAAGCCGACAAGGTCAGTTTCAGGTTCAACAGTCACATCAGCCAAGGTCTTATACTTGTAGTATTCCGAGGAACATTGCTAGATTTTGCCCTCGAACATCCAGCAGTTCACAACATCAGGGTTCTCGTGCCATGGTCCCGGCACTAGGTGCTTCACCACCCGCTAAGCCAGCTAGAGGTAGGGTTCAGGCAACTAGAGGTGGAGATTAGGCTGCTAGAGGTAGAGGCCATCCATCTAGGGCCCGTCCTAGAGATGTAATTTAGAGTGGTGGGTCCCAACCAAATGCTATACTTTTAGAGCCACGACTGAGGCTTAGTCATCTGACGTTGTTATCATAGGTACTATTTCAATTTACAGTAGAGATGCTTCAGTTTTATATTATTCGAGTTCTACTTATTCCTACGTGTCATCTTATTTTTCTTCATATTTGGTTGTACTTTGTGATTCTTTGAGTGCTTATGTGTATGTGTCCACCTTTGGGAGATGCTATCGTTGTAGGTCGTGTTTATCGTTCGTGTGTGGTTACTATTGAGAGTCTTCACACTAGTGTAGGTCTTCTACTTCTCGATATAGTAGATTTTGATGTCATCTTGGGTATGGATTGGATGTCACCTTATCACACTATATTGGATTGTCACGCCAAGATGGTGACCTTAGCCTTTCCGGGGTTGCCTCGATTAGAATAGAGACGGACTCCTGGCCATTATACCAGAAGGGTTATCTATTACGTGAAGGCTCGCATATGATCGAGAAGGCGTGTCTAGCTTATTCGGCTTATGTTCGCGATGCAAAGGTTCCTTCCATGAATTCAGTTTCAATTTGTTCGTTAGTTTCAAGAGGTGTTTCCTGTAGACATGTCGGGGTTGCCACCCCGATAGGGATATTGACTTCTTTATTGATTTTTCTCTGGCACTCAGCCCATTTCTGTTCCACCATACCGCATGGCCCCGCCAGAGTTGAAAGAATTTAAGGAGAAATTTCAAGATTTTCTTGATCAACGCTTCATTAGACCTAGTGTCTTGCCCTGGGGTGCGCCCGTGTTGTTTCTGAAGAAGAAGGATGGATCGATGAGGATGTGCATAGATTATCGGAAGTTGAACAAAGTCACCATCAAAAACAACTATCAATTGCCAAGGATTAATGACTTATTTGATTAGCATCAGGGTGCCAAGTTGTTTTCAAAGATCGATTTGAGGTTTGGCTACCATCAATTGAGGATTAGGTCATATGATGTCCCTAAGACAGCTTTTCGAACTCGATATAGGCATTATTAGTTTCTAGTTATGTCATTTGGGCTGACAAACACCCAAACATCATTTATGGATTTGATGAACCGAGTGTTCAAGCCCTATCTAGATTCCTCTATGATTGTGTTTATTGATGATATCTTCATCTACTCCCATAGTCGAGAGGAGCACGAGCACCATCTTTGCATTGTATTTCAAACTCTGAGAGAAAACCAATTCTATGCTATGTTTTCAAAATGCGAGTTTTGGTTGGACTCAGTCGCCTTTTTGGTGCACGTTGTATCAGCATAGGGCATTCAGATAGATCCTAAGAAGACTGAGGTAGTTTAGAACTGGCCTAGACCCACTTCATCCATAGAGATCCGGAGTCTCTTGGGTTTGGTGGGTTATTACCATCGGTTTATGGAGGAGTTTTCATCTATAGAAGCCCCGTTGACCAGGTTGACCCAGAAGGGTTCCATGTTTAGATGGTAAGACGAGTGTGAGGCAAGATTCCAGAAGCTGAAGACTACTTTGACTATGGTGCCAATGTTGGTGTTTCCCACATGTTCAGGATCTTATACGGTATATTGTGGTGCATCTCGTATTGGACTTGGTACGGTATTAATGAAGGATGAAAGGGTGATTACATATGCATCACGACATTTGAAGGTTCATGAGAAGAATTATCTAGTTCATGACTTAGAGCTGGAAGCCATTGTTCATGCGCTAACAGTTTCGAGGCAGTGTCTTTATGGTGTGACGTGTATGGTATTCACTTATCATCGGAGCTTGCAGTACTTGCTCAAACAAAAGGAGCTCAATTTGAGGCAGATGAGGTGGTTGGAGCTATTGAAATACTATGATATCACCATCTTGTATCATCCCGGGAAGGCCAATATGGTGGCCGATGCTTTGAGTAGGAAGTCAGTGAGTATGAGCAGCCTTGAATACATTCTAGTTTTTGAGAGACCGCTTGAATTAGATGTTGAGGCCTTGGCCAATAAGTTCATGAGGTTGGATGTTTCTCAGCCTAGTCGTGTTCTAGCTTGTACAGTCACTCGGTCTTCATTGTTTGAGCGCATCAAGGAGTGGCTACATGATGACCCTCATTTTCTTGTCCTTAGGGACATAGTGCGGCACGGTGGTGCCAAACAGGTTACTGTTGGAGATGATGGAGTTTTGAGGATGCAGGGTCATGTTTGTGTGCATAACGTGGATGGACTTTGTGAGTTGATTCTTGAGGAGTCCCACAGTTCTCGGTATTCTATTCATCCGGACCCCGCCAAAATGTATCAGAACTTTCGTAAGCATTATTAGTGGAGGAGGATGAAGAATGATATAGATGCATATGTAGCTTGGTGCCTAAATTATCAGCAAGTAAAGTAAGAGCATCAGAGACATGGTGTTTTGTTTCAGAAGTTAGATATTCATAAGTGGAAGTGGGAGCTTATCACTATGGATTTCGTTGTTGGACTCCTATGGACTCTGAGCAAGTTCAATGCAGTTTGGGTCATTGTGGACAGACTGAGCAAGTCAGTGCATTTCATTCCAGTGGCTGTTACCTATTCTTCGGAGTGGTTGGCTGAGATATACATCTACGAGATTGTTCGTCTTCACGGTGTGACCGTGTCTATCATTTATGATTGAGGTACGCAGTTCACCTTGAAACTCTAGAGGGCAGTATAGCGTGAGTAGGTCATGCGGGTTGAGTTGAGCACATCATTTCAACTGTAGATGGACGGACAATCCGAGCGCACTATACAAATACTGGAGGATATGCTATGTGCTTGTGTTATAGACTTCGGAGGTTATTTGGATCAGCTCTTGCCACTTGCAGAGTTTTCCTATAACAATATCTACCATTCAAGTATTCAGATGGCTCCCTATGATTCATTATACGGTAGGTGGTGTCGATCGCCAGTTGGATGGGTTCGAGTCAGGGGAGGCTCGATTTTTGGGTACAGATTTGGTACAGGATACCTTGGATAAGGTCAAGATTATTCATGATCGACTTCGCACAGCTTAGTCCAGGCAGAAGAGTTATGTCGACCATAGAGTTAATGATGTTGCATTCATGGTTGGGGAGCGGGTGTTGCTCCAGGATTCACCCATCAAGGGTGTGATGAGGTTCGGAAAGAAGGGCAAGTTGAGCCCTAGGTATATCGGGCCTTTGGAGATTCTTCAGAGAGTGGGTGAGGTGGATTACAAGCTAGCATTTCCACCTAGTTTATCAGCGGTTTATCTGGTTTTCCATGTGTCCATGCTCCGAAAGTATCACGACCATCTGTCCCATGTGTTAGATTTCAGCTCTGTCTAGTGGACTAGGATTTGACTTATGAGGAGGAGCTGGTAGATATTCTATCCCGGCAGGTTCGTCAGCTGTGGTCGAAGATTTATCCTTCAGTTCGGGTGTAGTGGAGAGGTCAGTTCGTCGAGGCAGCTACTTGGGAGTCCGAGTCGGACATGCGGAGTTGATATCCACACATTTTCACCAGCCCAGGTACATTTCTATGTCCGTTCGAGGACGAATGGTTGTTTTAGAGGTGGAGAATATGATGACCCGATAGGCATGTTATGCTTTACAACCTAATTCTGTATTTTGAAGCACGAAATAACTCATTTTAGCCCTCCTCGATTTGCATGCACAGTCCAGGTGTTTTTCTGGACATAGATTCGCGTTTTGACGGTCCTGATATGTCTGTATCGTGATTTGGGACTTGGGTGTATGCCTGGAGTCGAATTCAGAAGTCCCTAGCCCAAGTTATCGCACTTTGTTGAAATTTGAAAGTTAAAAGCTTAATTGTCACGACCCAAAGCGATGGGTCGCGATGGGCACCCGGTACCTTACTCAACCGAGCACCAACATAACGTATCATACTATCGTAGATGACTGAGTTGGAAGGCTGTCGTGAGATAAGTAGAATACAACGTGAGATACCAACTTATACATAAGACATACGGGCTTATAAGACCAAGTATCCACTCGTATACTGGGCATGGGCCGACAAGGCCATACAATCTTTTATGCACATGACATATGTCTACAAACCTCTAAGAATACATAATTTTCATAAAGGTCGGGACAGAGTCCTGCCATAAAACAATACACGTCTATATCATACTAACTAAATGAGAAACTCCAAAGCAAGTGGAGCGCACCAACATCTTTCGCTGAGCTGATAGCCTACTTGGAGGGCTCTCGACTTGTCTACCGGGACCTGCAGGCATGAAACGCAGCGTCCCGGGAAAAAAGACGTCAGTACAAATAATGTATCGAGTATGTAAGGCACATAAATAAGTACATAATAGACATGGAAGAAATATATAGTAAATGACTCAACCTGTAAGTTCGGATAACTCTATAAATCATGAAATACATGCATATGCATATTAATGTCATGTCGTGCATAGGTACATATTTCATAACATCATCAAGCCTCTGAGGGCATCCCATCATATCATCTCGGCCACTGTGGGCAAAATCATCAATGTATACCAGCTGATCAGGTGGCGGTGCATATATAACGCCATAACCTTTTCCATATCCCATATCCATATATATACGCGTATATAACGCCATATATTCATGGGTTAATGTGCATGTATAATGCATGAAATGCATATAAAATACATTAATAAAATCTCTCGGTACATCATAAGACCATTATGCCTCTAATTAATATCATGAAATAAACTTTACCAACTTACCTATTTTTGAGACCCTTGAACAGACGATAATAATAAGTCACATGGGGAATCAAGAATATAGACACCCCTAGTATTTATATGAATAGAGTCATTTATGAAAGTTGCGTATTTTGCTCATTTCATTTGTATCGTATGGATCATGCCAAAAGGAAGAAAGGATAGCTTTAACATACCTGGACCGATTCTCTTGAAAATTCCTCTAACACACGTCTTTTGTGACGAACGCGTAATGGCAGATCGAAGCAGGGGAAAATCCGTATGATATTATTGAGAAGGATTGCACCGTACTCCCTTAGAATCACAAAATCCCATTGCCTTTATGTAGTATAGCTTTGTATGAGAGCTCACGTCTTTTGGAATTCATGACGATCCATAAAATCTCATGTTACTGAATTTTTTTGAAAGCTCATGTTATTGAAAAGAAGCTCACGTCCAGGAGTTCAAAATGAATCCTCTGAAGTGATTTCTTTTTTTGTTGTATAGAAATGTTATTTTCTTAACTATGCAAAGTTTTGCACTTTTTCAATAAAGAGATCAGCCCACCTTCACGTGTAACCAAATTATCATTTGGTCTAATGACTTATTTGTATACTTTTCCACCTTGGCTACACTTATGCCATGTGGAAATCCCAAAAGAAAAGCTCTTATCCACTTAATACCATAATTATCTCCACCATTAATCAATTATTCATATAATTTAGAATTATCTCAAATTACTTAAAATACTACTCATTTTTAACACACCTTATACACCTTACTATTATGTTCATGAGGTACCTTGTATGGTACTAGTCCATAAATACAGGATATTTTATCTCGGACCGTATTTTATCCCAAAATTCCATACTTCAACGAAATTCTTTTTCTTCGATTTGCTTACCTTCTCACCTTCACGAATTTACTCATTACTTGTTTGAAATAGCATAAAATATTTATAATCTTAAAGTAATCTCATTCCCGAACTTACTTCTATTAATTTAAGATGAAATCTTAACGTACAAAAAATACGGGATGTAATATCTCATTTTCGAGCTTTCACCAATTTGCTTATGGTATACTTTTACGTACGCAAACATGGGCTGTAACTTTAATGACTTTGAAATATTTAACCAATGTTTGACTTTTTTCGTATCGGATCCGTATTTTGGTTCCAGAACCTAGTGTAGGCCCAATACTATATTTATGACTTTCCTGTCAAATTCGGTGAGAAATGGAGTTGGTTTGATATGATTCGGACATCCGATTGTTAATATAGCAATTCTGAAATTTCTTGAAAATTTTATTTTATTTTGGTGTCTGATTCATAGTTCTAGGTATTATTTTGGCGATTTGAATGTGCGAGCAAGTTTGTATGGTGTTTTTAGATTTGTGTGCATAGTTGGTTTAGAGCCTTGAGGGTTCGGGTGAGTTTCAGATAGACTATAGAGTGGTTTGAACTTATAAAAACCTAGTTGGTGTTCTTCATTTTTTGATGCAGGTCTCAGACCTCGCCATATGCGACATGGCAGCAAACTTGTCAGTTACACATTCGCGACCATAATCTTCGCATTTACGAAAAGTCCCAGTTGCGGAATTGCGACCAGGTATTTGCTTTTGAGATGGGGACTGGGGGGAGTTACTTTGTATTTTGGATCAACGGGTCGCATTTGTGATAAGGCCCGTTTGCATTCGCGAACAATTCATCGCATGTGCGATGAAAGCAGAGATGGGAGAGACTTCACATTTGCGATGGTTTCTTCGCATTTGCAGGGTTCGCATTTGCAAACTCCAGGTCACAAATGCGATATCTACAACTGATCGAAATGGGAGTTAGACGGGATTTTTGTTCATTCTCTTAAATTTTCAAATTTTAGAATCCCTAGAGGCGATTTTTCAAAGACCTCTTCTTCCCCAAATCATTGGTAAGTGATTCTAAACTAGTTTCTTTCAATATTTCACTACATTTCCTATGATTTCAACCAAAAATCTTGTGTTTTCACGGTGGAAATTGGGGGGTTTGAGTAGAATTAGTGATTTTAGTAAAATGGAGATTTAGGCCTCAAATTGAGTCGGATTCCAATACAAATTACATAACTGGAGTCGGGGGTAAAGGGGTAATCGGGTTTTGGTCCAAATTTCGGGTTTGGACCAAACGGGCCCGTGAGTTGACTTTTGTTGATTTTTTCAATAATGACCTAAATATGATTCTTTGCAATCATAGGTAGTCTTTAAGTCTTATTTTAATGTTTAGTTGGTAATTTTCTAGATTCCATTGGTTCGGAGGCTTGTTGGAAAGGTAAAGTCATAGTTGAACATTAAATTGATACTTTTGAGTGAGGTAAGTGTCGTGGTTAACCTTGAATTGGGGGATTATGACTTATTTGTCTATTTTCTAGATGTTTAGATGTTGGTTACAATGTATATGTGAGTTGACGAGTACTTGTGTGTTGTTGTCGGGTTGAAGCATGCGGGTGTGACTTGTTCCTTGCAATTATTGTCTACTTTGATCATGTTATTTATGCTTAGATTAGTTAATTGTTAAATTTATTGTTCTTATCGTGTTTATGGGATTTTGTGGTAATTTATTATTGACTCCAAGTTGAGATTGGTATTGTGGAACCGTTGTTGAAGTGTAACGACCCGATCAGTCATTTTGCGTTATCGGACCATGTTCCCCTAAATGAAACTTCCCATAGCGGCTTATTAGGCTTTGTGACTTGCGGGGACTGGTGGTCCGGGGTTCGGAAGTGTTTAGAGTGATATAGGATCATTTGGTTCCTTAATGTTAGCCTTTAAGATCAAGTTTGACTTTGGTCAACATTTTCAGTGAACGACCTCGAAATCAAGTTTTGACGATTCCGGTAGCTTCGTATGATGATTTCGGACATGGCCGTATGTTCGGAATGGGTTTCTAATGACCTGGGAGCGTTTCGGCACCCAATCTTGAAATAAGAAGTTCCTTAAGTTGCTATTGTAGTTTGGGACGTTTTTTGTGTTATCGAGGTCCGAACGAGATCGGGAATAGTTCTGTTATGTCATTTATGACTTGCCTGCAATATTTGGTGTCATTCCGAGTAGTATAGGTCGATTCGCCGCATTGTTAGTGAAGTCTAGAAATCTTAAAGTTCCTAAGTTTGATTTTAGTGGTTTTGAGGTGTGATTTTGAGTTTTAGCATTGTTTTGGGAGTTTCGAAGGCTCGAGCAAGTCAGTATTATAACTTGGGACTTGTTGGTATATTTGGACTGGGGCTCGAGTGGACCCAGGTGCCTCTAGGACACCACACGAGGCCAAAAACCAGCTGAAATAGCTGATTGTGCACTTGTTCTGGTATGACCGCAGGTAATGTTGCCCAGTCGTAGGTGCGGGACCGCTCCTGTTGTCCCAGCCTCGCAGGTGCGATCCCCAGCGGGCAGGTCAATTCTCGCAGGAGCGGAGCCGTAGGTGCGGTCTCCACTCCGCAGGTGCGGACCTAGGCTTCCTCATCCATTTCCGCAGGTGCAGTCCTCGAGCCGCAGGTGCGGAAACACTGTTCAAACATTGTATTTTTATATATGGGATTTGAGTTATTTTCCTTATCTTCTTCTTCTTCCTTGTGATGATTTCCGCCATTTTAGAGGGGCAACCAACTTGGTTATTGAAGGTAAGTAAATTCTACTCTAATATTAGCTTCATGCATGGAATACTAGCTTAATTAACTACCTAAATTAGTGAAAATTCTAGAATGGGGTAGTAACCTAGGGCTTTCGATAATTTGAGGATTTACCCGTGAATTAGCTATGAAATCAAGTAGAAATCGTATATTAATGATCCTTAGGCTATGGGTGAGTGTTTCCTTAGAGAAGTTTTTGAATCCGAGCATGTGGGTCCGAGGTTGGATTTTAGAATTTCTTCAAGAATGGCAAATTTGAGGTAGTAGTAGGAGAATTTCCATACTTTGAGCATAAATTGATGAATTTGTATAACATTTGGCTAGCTTCGAGTCCTCGGGTGTAGAGTTCGGATTTCGGGCGCGTTCTTGGTCCGGGGAGTAGGTTCGACGCGAGGTGAGCCTCCTTTCTAACCTTGTAAGGGAGAATTGTCCCCATAGGTGGTTATAAATAATTGCATGTTCTTATTTGTTGGGGCTATGCATGCACGAAGTGACGAGAGTCCGTGCGTAGCTACTACTTGTTATGTTGGGTAGTTCTAGGACTCACGGGCATGCTTATATGTGCCTTACATGTATTCCTAAACGTATTTTGAATTGCTTATTATCCTTGATTTGGCATGAGAATATTAGAAGTTGTGTTCCATATTATATTGATTAAGTTCTTGCCTTAAAGTATAATCTCTATTAACTCCTTAATATTGATAATCTTATGCATGTATGCGGCACCCGCGTCACATGTATGATTCGTGAGCGGAATAGCCCTACTATTATGTCAATCGCGTCGCTTGTTCGACCCTCGGCATTGCACATTTATTTTCTTACGACATTTCGGCAATACGTTCCGGCCTGTTATGTGTTGTATGATTTACTGGGAATTTGTTGTAATTGTACAAATTGGTTCATGTTAATAAGGGAATTTAGTACATTGTGCGCTAGTGAAATTTGACATGCAAAGGTAAATACAACTAAACTTGATGATTTATCTCTTTGTGATTTCTATGACTGTTATGCCTGCCTAGTTCCTATTAAATTGTGTTGTTTAGAAATGTTGACCCTAGTAAGTATCACATCTACCTCTCATCACTGCCTCTTCAGGGTTAGGCGGGATACTCACTAGGTACATATTTGTTCATGTACTCATGATGCACTTCTGTACTTAATTGTACAGGTCCCGAGGCTGGTGCATCTGGTTATCAGATTGGAGCTCGATTCTGATATCAGTTGGACCCGACTTCATGTTGAGCTGTTTCTCCCGACGATCGTCGGCAGCACCTTGGAGTTTTCTTTTGCTTATTTCTTGTCTATTCCTTTCATACAGTGGGATTGTATATTATGTTTTGTATATTCTGTTAGTGTGCCCGTAAGAATTGTGACACTAGTTCGTGGCACACACGTAGTTGTTATTTTTGTTTATGGGTCTATATATATACATATTGGCTCATTCCTGATCATGACTGTTTTGATTTAAACTGGCTAATTATCCTTGTCAAATCATGTTTTTTAACTTTTAAAAACTGAGTATATTTTAAAGTGTTTAATCTAATAAGAAGGAAACTTTAGTAAATTAAGAGTCGGCTGGCCTGACCACGCTGTTGGGCGCCATCACGACCTCAGTTATGATTTTGGGTCCTGATATGAAGTAAGGCTTGTACTTGTTTATCCTATTTCCATGTTATAACTTGTTCATTGCACGAAGGGTGATGTCGTGTTGTGTGTGAGTTTCAATGCATTAAGGGTGATGTCGTGGTATATTGTGTTTGTTAATGCACGAAGGGTTATACAGTTCCATCTTATGAGAGTTAATGCATGAAGGGTGATGTCGTGTCGTATCTATTGATTTATATTGGGAGTGAGAGTAAAAGCACCAAGGGGGATGCCGTGCAGTATCATTGTTTCATTGTGAGGTTGAGACTAAAAGCATGAAGGGTGATGCCGTGCAATTTTCTTCATTATGATTAATTGTTCTTACTGGTTAAAGGCATATTGACTGTTCTTGTTATTATTCTGTTGTATCTCGCGTATCTTGTATCGTCTTAGCATGTCCCACTCCCAATAGTACATGTTTAGCTTCTATTGTTGTTATCTTGTACATATATTGTTATCTGCACAGGTTTATTATTTAGGTGTCTTGCCATAGCCTCGTCACTACTTCGTTGAGGTTAGGCTCGACACTTACCAATACATGGGCGCCAGTTGTACTCATACTACATTCTCCACTTCTTGTGCAAATTTTGTTAACGACCCTAGCTGTCCGTGAGTTGGAGCAACTTGGATTTTCTCATTCGGAGACTCGAGGTAGATCTGCTGCCATCTGTATACCTTGAATTCCCCTTCTATCTTTCTTATTTCACTATTTCTTTTTTTTTCAAACAGTTGTATCTCTTTCAGACTCTATTTGTAGTAAATTCTTGGAGCTCGTGAGTTGTGACTCCAGATATGTATTGTAGTAGATATTGGGCCTTTATGTTATTACGCACTCAGCTTTAATTTATGTTGGCTGAATCGACTTTGTTTATTCAAATTGAATGAAAATTGACTTAACGGTTCTCTAACGTTGCTTGCCTAGCAAGTGAAATGTTAGGCGCCATCACGTTCCCAAAGGTGGAATTTTTGGATTTTGACAAGAAATGGCTTAAATATTTTCTATTTTAATTAGAATCAAGCTCATAATATCCTAAAAATCAAACTCGTCCTTCGATTCAAACTCCTCTTCTGATTTAATTTCAAGTTGAGCAACAAATCCTTCTGGAGGCTCATCAATAATGATTGCTCGCAAATCATTCCTTACTTAGACAACTTCATCATTATCTGTCACGACCAAAAATCCATTAGTCGTGATGGCACCTAACCCAACCCGGTAGGTAAGACAATTAACAATTATCCATTTCTAATTAAATTAATAAAACAATTATATGGAAGAAATTATCTGAAACTTATACATTTCTTAAGGACTGGTAGTACAAATCATGAGCTTCTAATAATAGAGGTTACAAAGCAGATATTAAGTAAATACATCTTCTATTTGAAAAGTACATAACTAGAGTTTTATAAATCTAAGGCTACCATGAATAAGAGATAGCTATAACAGGGACGCAAGCACACCTTCAAATCCAGCAACCATCAAGCACAACAAAAACAACACCCAATATTTGCACGCAATGTGCAGAAGTGTAGTATCACTACAATTGACTCCATGTACTGGTAAGTAACAAACTTAACCTAGGTTGAAAGTAGTGACGAACTGGAACATAGGTCGGGTGCAGCACCAATAACCAACAGCAATTCATAACAACATAGAGCATATAAATAAGGAAGTAATTCAGAGATAAAATGCTCAGCATTTTCGTAGTTTTTCTGAAAATAGTTTCGATTTTTCTAGAATATCAGTGAAAATCCAAATTTTTTACCGAAATCGTCAAAATATATGAGATAGTTTTAAAACTGTAATTTTTCCAAAAATACATTCCACAATAAATAAGATGTTTCATTTTCTTTCCATATAGCAAGTATGAAATACCTCTCTATGCCCACATATCAATGTGTGTAAAAAAGTCTTGAATGACGTGATACCGTACAACATGAGGAAAAATGCATCTGTATTCCTGTATGTCATGTGTGCATGCCAATGCCATGTATCTCAGAGATAAATGATGTACTGACACTCTCAGAGTACTTAATCTAACGGCCTCACACTTTCCACTCATCATGCTCAACCACTCGGTACTATATATGGCCCATTTGGCCCAAGGAAGATCCATCTCGAAATATATACATCACTGACAATCATTCACTCGGTACCGAGGAAGGCCAATCCGGCACCATGGAGAAGATCCATCTCCAGGTATATAAATGATTCAGACAAGATCCATGTCCAAGGAAGATCCATCCCTCAATATAATCTATCGTGCTCACTAGGGCTGTGTACAGACTGTAGAAGTCAGTATTAGAGATGATGGTGCATTGAGGATGCAGGGCAAGCTATGTGTGCCCAATGTAGATGGATTACGTGAGTTGATTCTCCAGGAGGCTCACAGTTCATGATACTCCATTCATCTGGGTTCCACAAAGATGTATCAGGACTTGAGGAAGTATTATTGGTGGCGTAGGATGAAGAAGTGCATACTGGAATATGTAGCTCGGGGTCTAAATTGTCAACAGGTGAAGTATGAGCATTAGCGACCAGGTGGATTGCTTCAGAAGTTAGAGATTTTGGAATGGAAGTGGGAGCAGACCATTATGGATTTCGTTGTTTGGCTCCCATTGACTCAGCGGAAGTTTGATGTAGTATGTGTGATTATGGATAGGCTAACCAAGTCATCTCATTTCCTTCCTGTGATGACTACTTATTCTTCTGAGTAGCTGGCTGGAGTTTATATCTGTGGGATTGTCAGAGTTCATGGTGTGAAGGTATCTATCATATCTGAACGAGGTACGCAGTTTACATCATGGTTCTGGAGCGTCGTACAGTAGGAGTTGGCTACTCGGGTGGAGTAGAGCACATCATTTCACCCTCAGACGGACGGACAATACGAGCGCACTATTCAGATTCTAGAGGATATGTTTTATGCATATTTGATGGAGTTTGGAGGTTCTAGGGATCAGTTCTTTCCACCTGCAGAGTTCACCTACAATATTAGTTATCAACCCAGCATTCTGATGGAACCGTATGAGGTTCTGTATGGTAGGCGGTGTCGGTTCCCAGTGGGTTCGTTCGCGTCGGGCGAGGCCAAATTATTCGGTACGGACTTGGTTCAGGATGCCTTGGAGACGGTTAAGGTGATTCAGGATAGACTTCGCAAAGCCCAGTCCATACATAAGAGATATGCAGATCAGAAGGTTCATGATGTTTCATTCATGGTTGGAGAGCAGGTCTTGCTTCGAGTTTAGCCTATGAAGGGCGTTATGAGGTTCGGAAATAAGGACAAGGTGAACCCAAGGTTCATTGGTCTATTTGAGGAATTGCGGCGAGTTGGTGAGGTTGCTTATGAGCTTTCCTTGCCTCCCAGTCTAGCGGGAGTTCATCCGGTATTCCATGTTTCTATGCTCCGTAAGTATCACGGTGATCCTTCTCACATATTGGATTTCAGCTCAGTCCAGTTGGACAAGGATCTATCTTATGTTAAGGAGCCAGTGGCTATTTTGGATATGAAGGTTTGAAAGCTGAGGTCAAAGAACATTACTTTGGTGAAGGTTCAGTGGAGGGGTCAGCCGGTCGAGGAGGCGACTTGGGAGACCATGCAGGATATACACAGGCGTTATCCTCGTCTTTTCACCACTTCACGTATGTCTCTATGCTCGTTCAAGGACAAAAGGATTATTTTAGAAGGGGGAGGATGTAATGATCCAGGTGGTCGTTTTGATAGTTGTAGCCTCGATCCCCTATTTACTTCTTCCTCATATCTTTTTCATCTACTGTGACTTGCCGGGAGGTTTTGTTTTGGTTTCTGGAGTGTTTTGGGACACTTAGTCTCTAAACGGAGGCTTAAGTCTCAGGATTTGGACCATAGTCAGAACTGTATGAGGACGACTCCGAAATAGAATTTCACCAATTCCGTTAGCTCCGTTGGATGATTTTGGCTTTGTATTTTGGAGGTCTGTAGCTTATTTAGGCTTGAAATGGCGAAAGTTGAATTTTTGGATATTTTGACCGATAGTGGACTTTTTTATATCAGGGTCGGATTTCGATTCCAGAAGTTGGAGTAGGTCCGTAATTTTGAGTATGACTTGTGTGAAAAATTGAGGTCATTCGGACGTGGTTTGATAGGTTTCGGCATCAGTTTTGGAACTTTTAAGTTTCAAGTTGTTTAAGTTTGAACTGGAGGGTGATTCATTATTTAACTGCTTTTTGATGTGATTTGAGGGATCAACTAAGTTCATATGGTCTTTTAGGATTGGTTAGTATGTTTGGTTGAGGTCCCGGCGGCCTTGGGTGAGTTTCAGGTGCTTAACGGATCAAAAGTTAGAATTGTGTTATTACTGTTGTTATCTGAGTTCTGGTGTTTTCGCACTTACGGTGGGGAGACCGCAGGTGCGGGGTCACACATGCATGAGATGTAGGGCATAATCATATTTGGGCAGCCCAGGCTGGGTTTCCAGGTGCGGAATGTTTACGCAGAAGAAACCTGGCTTTTACAGAGGGAAGTTGTACAAGAGCGGTGTGGCCGTAGTTGCGGCTCCTTGGCCGCAGGAGCGCATCCGCAGGTGCGAACCTCCTCTCACAGATGCAGACCCAGGGACTTAAGTCATTTCCGCACCTGCGATGGAAATTCTGCAGGTGCGATTCTTGGCCCACAGGTGCGAGATCGCTGGGCAAAAAAGGGCTAAGTGCGAGGGTTTGATTTCATTCTCCATTTATGGACCTATAGAGCTCAGATAAAGGCAAAACTTCACGGGATTATCATAAGAATATTGTCGGTGACGATTCTTTACTCCTTTATGGTTATATTCCACTAATCTATGGTTGGTTTAATCATCTAATTAAGGAATTTGGTTGAGAAATTTGGGAAAAATGGTAGAAACTTCATATACTAAAATTTCAAGTTTTGGGAAGTGAATTGGGGTCGAATTCATGTAATTCTTGTATGGATAGACTCGTGACTAAATGGGTGTTCATATTTTGTGATTTTAACCGATTTCGAGACGTGGGCTCGAGGAGGCTTTTTGGGCGATTTTCCAATTTCTGGCTTTAGCTTTGACTTCATTAGCTAGATTAGTTTCTTGTAGTTATATTTATGTTATGAAATTTATTTTTGCTTGATTTGGAACATTCGAAGTCAGATATTCATGGAAAGAGCATTGTTATAGATTGATTTGAGCTTGGTTCGAGGTAAGTGGCTTGCGTAACCTTGTGGGGGGGGGGGACTCCCCTTAGGATTTGGTACCGTTTTGATATGTGAGCGTCGTGTACATGAAGTGACGAGTGCGTACACATGCTATTTATTGTAAAATTCCATTTTTCACTAAGTAAATTTCTCTTTATTTGAGCTACACTAGCATATGTAACTATCTTGTTTAGTGTAGAATAACATGTCTACGTGTCTTAATTGCCTATCTGAACTGTATGAAACATGTTTAGTGAGTTTCCTGATTTTTCCTTGACTGGAACATAGTCTAAACTGTAGGTTTTCTTGTTGTAACCGTTAATTCTGTTGGTCGAGCTTTATGTTTACTTTGGAACTACGGAACGGTATTCCACGAGATCCCTCTATAGTGCATATTTACTTTGGGACAATGGAACGGTATTCTGGGAGATCCCCTTGTACTGCATATTTTCTTTGAGACTACGGAATGGTATTCCGGGAGATCCCCCTGCAAATTTACGTTTGGGACTACGAAACGGTATCTCGGGAGATCCCACGTTGTTATCTCTGTGTACTGCGCTGTTACCTTTCTATGATTTCATTCGTTCTAAATTTCGATCTTTAATTTACTGCGATATTTCTGTCTGTCATGTTTTATTATATATACCAGTATGGCCCAGACCTGACCTCGTCATTACTCGACCGAGGTTAGACTTGGCACTTACTGGGTACTGTTGTTGTGTACTCATGCCCTTTCATGCACTTGTTTTCTTATAAAAATCCAGGTACCACCTAAGAGCCTCATTTTTAGTGAGCCGGGATAGCTTTTGGAGATTTCAAGGTATATATGCCGCGTCTGCAGACCTCGGAGTCCCTTTTTACTCTTCCCCATGTCAAGCATTTCTTGTATTTTCCTTTTGTTAGACTTTGGAGTATAGGGACACTGTTTTTCTTTCTGTAGTTTGTGACTCATGATGTTCCGGGTTTTGGAAAAATTGTGTACGTCCAGTATTTGGTTATTGTACATGCCGAGCGGCATTATTATCGGTTATTCAATATCTAATGGAGATAGCTGTTTAGTTTGTTGCAATATGTTAGGCTTACCTAGTCGTAAAGACTAGGTTCCGTCACGATATGTCTCGGAGGGATGTTTGGGTCGTGACAATAGCCTTTTATCTTTTAATCCCTTCTGATATTAATTTAAATAAACTTAACTAATTTCCAATAAAAGGTAGTAAAGTCATAATTATCAAATATACTACTAATTACTTTAATTAATTATTTATAAATACTTCATCTTTCAAATTACATATAAGGCTTATGTGATGTATATATAAAAGTTATTTTAATAATCTTAAAACATTAAGTATATTTGAAATTACATAATACTAACACTAACTGATTAATTTGTAAAAAAAGATATTTATTACTAGAAAATAATTTCAAAATATTTATTGTGATTTATTAAGTATAAGTAAATTAATTTTAAAAGAGAGGGTCAAAACTGGCCGTCAACAACTGCCCCTCTTTGACCGTAGACGATGAAAGAGTTTTTGGACAAAGAAATTGAACAAAAGTCAATTTTTTCCACACTTTAGGCAAGCATTGCAGGAGTGGCATGAAGATTATGAGCTGTAGGATTTAGAGTTAAGAAAGATTCTAGAAGGATTTTGGGAAGAATTTTTGAGAGATTTGGGCTGAATTCTGGCTTTGAATTACTTACATAACTTGTGCTTAACAAGGATCAGTCCTCATGTACTTATGGAGTGAAGATTTATTTATGAAGCGATACTAGTAGGAACTGCCCTAGCATCGTGTTATGACGATATGGCGAGACGGAGGATTGGGCACTCATGATAGCTTGAATTTTGCGGCTTAATTTAAATGATTTGAAAATTTTGAGTTTTACTGGTCATTTTATGCTTGAACTTTGATCCTTGGAACACTAGTGGGTTTGCTGCCCCTCATACCGTTGTAGTTTGGTCTGCTGCTTAGACAGGGTTCCACACTGCGATGTGTGTTCCTGCAAAAGAAATAAAATACACACATACCAATATATTTCAATGCGGAATATATTAAGATGCAATGTAAATAATGCAGGAATGATGATGCCTGGCTACCGGCGAACCGTTATTTGGGATTAGGATGATGGGATACTTGATGTTGTGATTTGTTAGCTGGGCTATGTACCGTTTCACATTCGTCGCAGCATTTAAAAATTGTATCCGCTTATTGGGAGAGCTTGATTTGTAGAGTGCGTCTAGTCTTGCTTGCAGAGATTTGCATTGAAATGTAAAGTAATCTCCTCTTGAGGGTGATTGATTAAAACCATAATCAGGCCTGAAGCTCCATGAGCAAAACGTCAAAACATTCAAAGTAGTAGGAAAGGAAAATAAAAGCATGCCCAAGAGATACTCTTGACTACTAGTCTAAGTTGCGGCCATGGATTGGCAGAACGTCTATGGCGAGGTTTGCAACTGTCTATTTTGGCATCCGTTGCGACATAGCGGCAAAGTGAATTTCTTCGTTGGCGAAGTTAGCAGTTTGCTATATACAGGGGGCTCCGATCGTTTGAGCTGACAATTTTCTATATACAAGACTTCAATTAGTGAAGTCAATGGCCCGTTTGTACAGGGTGCTCTGATTGGTCGAGCAAGCGGTTTGCTATATACATGGCTTCAATTGGTGAAGCTGACGTCTCGCATTTGTACAGGGTTCTCCGATTAGTTTAGTAGGCGGTTTGCTCTGTACAGGTTTTTCCCGTGTCGACAGTCTGACTCCAAGGTATCTATAAAATATTCAAAGATTAGCCTTAGTCCTACTAGAAAAATTCAAGTAAATGAGAAAGAGAGATAGTCTCACGCTAGTGGCGATTTCGTCATTTTCCCCAGTGTGGTCCTAGGGCTTCCTTGCTCCCTATCGACCCTGCACTCAAAAAAAAATTCTTAGTAGGGGTGGGGAAGCTAGTTTGTGTCAACCACAGTGTTGGTTTGCCTTGGCCTCTGATACGGTTGCACTGCAAAGTTCGGTAGGTGGAACAAATTACTGTATTTTTAGAAAAGAATTTGAAAATACATTGTTTTTAAAAGCAAATGTTGTCGTTCCGGATTATGACATGCTACGAAAGGTTCTCCGCACGTGAGCGTATCTTCTTGAAAAATTTATTCTGTTGATGTTAATGCTCGATGATGCTTATGACAACGCGACTGCTTGTCATTGCGACTGCGTCCTAATTCGAACTAATGCATTACAAAGGTTTTACTAAGGTTATGATCGAACCCTTTCAGGTTGCCTACTTTATCCAAATAGAATGAGGTCAAGACATAGTTTTGATTACAACATATGCAAAATTATGAGATTAGCAATGAAAATAGTTGAGTCTGACTCAAACTACCTAAGTATCCAAATGGAATCAGGCCAGAACGTAGTTCAGTAACAAAAGGTGACTGACTCCGATGAGGATTGCATACGTATTCCTTTCTAAGGAAATCAAGTCGGCATAGTTCCTGAGAAACATACAAAAGTGATATTTGGTTTTTCTATTACAATAGGGAGGGGTGGGAGGGGAGAGAGAAACTGAACCCTATGTGGGTTGCATACGTATACCTCCGTGAGAACTCAGGTTGAACGTAGTTCTGTCATAAAAAAACCTAACTCTATTTGTCTCCAAACATAATATCTCTGTATTGCATATGAGTGGATGGGATTCATGTTGATTCTTCCATCCATTTATGCCAAAATTAGAGCTCCATCCGATAGTGCTCGGCGAACCATGTAAGGACCTTTCCAGTTTGGTGCAAACTTTCCTTTGGCTTCTTCTTGGTGGGGAAATATTTTCTTCAAGACCAACTTCCCCGTTGCAAACTGGTGAGGCTTCACTCTCATGATAACTGCATCGGCCATCATATTCTGGTATAGCTGAATGTGGCATACCGCATCTATTATTTTCTCGTCGAGGAGCATGAGTTCCTCTTGCTGACCCATATCCATACTGCATCGTCCAATTTTGCCTCTTGAATGACCCTTAAAGATGGTATTTCGACCTCTGCGGGTATCATAGCTTCATTGCCATATACCAACATGCACGGCGTTTCCCTAGTAGATGTCCTCATGGTGGTTCGGTGACCCAATAAAGAGAAAGATAGTTTCTCGTGCCATTGTATATGGTTGTCTGCTATCTTTCGCAGAATTCTCTTGATATTCTTGTTCCTTGCCTCGAGTGCCCCATTCATTTGTGGTCTGTAGGCTGTGGAATTGCAGTTGATGATTCTGAACTTCTCGCAGATTTCCTTGATGAGGTCGCTGTTGAGATTAGCGTCATTTTCAGTCATGATAGACTCCGGTATTCCAAATCTGCATACGATCTTGTTTCGGACGAAATTTTCGACTACCTTCTTTGTTATTGCCTTGTAAGTAGAGGCTTCGAACCATTTAGTGAAATAGTTGATAGCTACCAAGATGAAGCGATGTCCATTTGATGTGGTAGGCTCTATAGGTCCAATCACATCCATGCCCCGAGCGACAAACAACTAGGGTGATCCCATTATTTTTAACTCATTTGACGAAAACCGAATGAAATCCCTGTGAATCTGGCACTAGTGACACTTCTGTACATAGCGGATACAGTCACTTTCCATAGTCATCAAAAAGTATCCAGCTCTCAAGATATTCTTGGCTAATGTGAACCCGTTCACATGGGGTCCACACGTTCCTACATGTATCTCTTCAAATAACCTTATTGCCTCGGTAACGTCTACACATCTCAACAAACTTAAATATGGGGTCCTCCTCTACAGAACTTCCCCGTTGAGGAAAAAGTGGTTTGCCAACCTTCTGAGGGCTCGCTTTTGACCATTAGTAGGATTCTCTGGTATTCTCTGGTTGCATGCAATTTACTTATGTCGTGATACCATGGTTTACCATCTTGTTCTTCATCTAAATGGAAGCAATATGCATGTTTATCCCTGATATCTACTTTGGTAGGGTTGATTTAGTTCTTGTCTGGATGTTGAATCATAGATAATAGGGCTGCAAGGGTGTCGGCGAACTTGTTTTGAATCCTGGGGACGTGCTTGAACACAATCTTTGTGAACTTCTTGCATAGCTCTTTCATGCAATGCAGGTATGGGAGTATATTGACATTCTTGGTGGACCGTTCCCCTTGGACATGATGTATCAATATATCGAAATCCCCTATGATCCAAAGTTCTTTGACATTCATGTCGACTGCCATTGTGATCCCAAGGATGCACACTTTGCATTCAACCATGTTATAGGTACAAGGTAATCTTATCTTTGACGATGCTGCATAGTGTTGTCCAGATTACAAAATTAGGAATGTCCCAATTCCGACTCCTTTAAAATTTGTTGTTCCATCAAAAATCATTCTCCATCTAGGGTAAGATTCTGCAATATCCTCTACAGCAAATAATACTTGTTTATCAGGAAAATACGTAGTAAGTGGCACGTAATTCCCATCCACCGGATTCTCTGCGAGGTGGTCGGTTAAAGCATGCCCTTTGATAGCATTCTGAGTTATGTACACAATGTCAAATTTGCTAAGGAGAATTTTCCAGTTAGCTAGCATCACGGTAGGCATCGGCTTCAGGAAGATGTAATTGAGCGGGTCGAGCCGAGATATCAGATGCGTACTGTATGTTTACATATAATGCCTTAGTTTCTTTGCAATCCAAGTTAGAGCGCATCAAGTGTGTTCTATCAAAGTATACTTGGCCTCGAAGGGCGTGAACTTCTTGCTTAAGTAGTAGATGGCCTTCTTCTTTCTCCCAGTTTCGTTAGGTTGTCCCAACACACAGCCAAAGGCGTTATGCAATACTTACAAGTATAGTAACAATGGCTTCCTGGGATCAGAGGGAACCAACACTAGTGGATTTGACAGATACTCCTTGATTCTGTCAAAGGCTTTCTGGCACTCTTCTATCCATTTTGTGGCAGCATCCTTTTTCAGCAACATGAAAATGGGTTCAAAAATTACCGTGGACTGAGTTGTGAAGCGACTGATGTAATCCTGTCTACCCGGGAAACTCATTATATCTTTCTTGGTCGTTGTTGGTGGCAATTCCTGAATGGCCTTGATTTTTAATGGGTCCAGTTCTATCATTTTCCTTCTTACAATGAAGCCTAGCAATTTTCCAACAGGGACTTCGAATGCGCTCTTTGCCGGGTTCAACTTCAAATTGTATCTTCGCAGGCATTCAAAGAATTTCCTCAAATCGTCTAAGTGGTCTAAACTCTTTCTAGACTATATTATGACGTCATCCACATATACTTCAATCTCCTAATGAATCATGTCGTGAAAAAAATGTCTCTATGGACCTTATGTATATGGCATCGGTGTTCTTAAGACCGAACAACATGACTCTATAGCAGTACACTCCCCAAGGTGTTTGAAGGTTGTCTTCTCTCCATCTTCCTCGTGCATCAAGATTTGGTGATATTCGGCGAAACAATCCACAAATGACAGCAGTTCATGCTTTCGCGCGGTAGTCGATGATGATGTGTATATTTCACAGAGGGAAATTGTCCTTTGGTCTAGCTTTGTTGAAATCTCGGTAATCCACGCATATTATGATCTTTCCATCATTCTTGGTTAGTGCGGCGATATTCGCCAACTAGCTGGGATAATTGGTGACCTTCACCACATTCGCCTCTATCTTCTTGGTCACTTTTTCCTTTATCATCGGACTTTAATCAAGTTTGAATTTCCTAGGTTCTGCTTGACCGGCGGTCTGGTATGATCGGTGGCCAGTCAATGTGAGACAATGTTAGTGCTTAATCCCAGCATATCATCATATGACCATGCGAACACATCGGTGTACTGCCGGAGGAGCTCAACTAAGTTTTCCTTCTGCTCGGCTTCTTGATAATGTTGATCCTAGTTTCTTTTACGTCTTCTTCACTTCCAAGATTGACCACTTTCATTTCTTTGAGGTTGGGCTTTTTTTGACTCTCCAGATGTTTGATCTCCTGTGAAATATTTTCTAGCATCATACTATCGTCATATTCCTCGCAATCTGGGTCGTTGCGCTCGACAATTTCGTTGCATGTCACAATCGCGGAACGCGGGTTTTTAGCATTTTTATTACTGAAAAGAAAATCTAAGTATAAATGAAGCGGTAACTAAAGTTGCAATATTTGAGAAAATGATTCTTTTAATTTCCTCAAAAGAGGAACGTCTTAAGCATTCAAAAGGGGCAAATGACAAAAGGGTACAAACACGATGCATGCCTCAATTAATCGTGCACTTTTTAAAAGAAACTTTTACATTTCCATACTACCAAGACTCCCGGCGAACCAAAGATGTACTGGCGGTCCAATTTCGCAGCTCTTCTCCTGGTTCGGCATCCCTGATAGTCGGTGTCTTGATGCCAACCCCTTCAAAGCATTATTCATCCATATCACAAACAACTTTCACATCCCGTCGATGATATCATCTTCTGGTAGTGATCCCTACCCGGACTTGAAACATGCTTTGGCATAAAAACCTTTTTCCTTGAGATACCGGTATGAGCTCTCCCCTCCGGAGGCTGATATCCTTTGCTGGCCTTTCCTTTCTGCCCGTTAGATTCAATTGGCTCTGTGATCCCATCTGAATTGGCTCCCAGTCCTGTTCCTGACCTATATCCATATTTCATCATCTCCCCCATAGCCATCTTGGATCTATACAACAACTGCATTTCCAGGTTTTGTTCAGTCTATTCCATTTTGGTAGTCTGCATGATTTCCATTACATGGAAAGCAACTTTGCCTAGCCTTTTAATGAATGGATTAGCATGCTCCAAATAAGTGGAGTGGCCCCACTCGCCGTGGACCGCGATTTCCTAACATCCCCACCCAAATTTCATGCATTGGTGTAAGGTAGATGGGACGGCCCCTGCTATGTGTATCCAGGGCCTTCCCAACAATAAGTTCTAGGAAGAAGAGATATATATTACTTGAAACAATATGGGAAAGGCCGGATCGGAAATGCCAAATAAATTTCTCTAATAACATTATTTCGCGAACCGTCAAAGGCTCTCACCCTCACGCGGATTTCCTTTACTTCCCTCAAATGAATTCCTAACTCCCGTAGGTTAGAGAGCGGAAATTGTTGACTCATGACCCTCCATCGACCAACACTCGGGACACAACTTTGTCCCCACATTTGACATTGATATAAAGAGCCTTATTGTGACTTGCGCCTTTGACAGGAAGTCGTCCCTTCTGAAAGTGATCATGTTTGCTTCAACATTTTCCCAATTATCACAACCAATGCCTCAATGGTGGTGTTACTTGGTACACATATCCCACTTAGTACTTTCAATAGGGAGTCCTTATGACTATCGAAGCTCATTAACAAATCCGTTATTGATATCTGTGTTGGAGTTTTCTTCAGTTGCTCCTCCACAGAATACTCTTTGGTCGACATTCTCTTCTAGAACTCAGCGGCTTCTGGGTCTGTTATGTTCTTTCATTGAATTTTCTCTCTTCCCAAGTTCCCTCGATTGACATCTTCAGGAGCGTAGCATCTCTAGACCTAGTCATACCATGGGATGCGGCAGAGTCTGTCAATTTGGCCTTCTCATATTGCTGTTATGTCCATGGTATGGTTTCTTATTCCCGACTTTCTTCATCTCCGGTAGCAACGGCAGGCTGCCATTGATAAGTCTAAAGAGTCGCTATAGGACTCACTTGTACTATAATCATTGGAGCCCTTTGAGGAAGGATCACGACGGCTTCTACATTTCCTATAGTGATAAACGTTCATTTTAGGTCATACTCTTCGTCTAATGTGATCATGTTAACTCTCTGGTTTTGGTGATTTGGTAGTGGACTATGATTCACATTGGGTGGCGCCAGAGTGCATTGGATGTCTCCCTTTTTTTCAGTGTTTCAATCTCATTTTTCAGCTTAAAACAATCTTCAGTATCATGCCCATGCATGTTGGAATTGTACACGCACTTTTATTTGCATCAACATACTTGGAGGGATACTCAGGAACCCTCCCTTCAACTGGATGAGTTAATCCTTCTCTTCTCAATCTCTCGAATAATTAGGCCAGAGGCTCTGCAATTGGGGTATAATTCCTTGGACCCCTCTCTTCAAAGTTGGGACAAAGGCATGGTGCATAAGCGGATCAGTTTTGGTGAGTAGTGGTTTGGACACGAGCATGTGGTTGTTGTGTGCTCGGGTTGTTGTTGGCTCGAGGAGGGTTGTATTTTTGTTGAGGTTGATAATATGGCTTGGTGTTTAGAGTGGTTCCTAATTGGGTGGTGGTGAATGATTGTTTGGGGAATATGATGTGATTTTGTGATGTGGATTTGGGTTGATAGTAAGGGATGACTGTTGAGACCTCCTCTTTCTTCTTATTTCTGCTAGTGATTGACCCTGAATGGATGGCCTTGCTGACCACTTGCAGTGCTGCCATGGATTGTACTTTCCTAAATTTTATACCCTCTTCTAAGAAATCTCCCATCTTGACCAGCTCGGAGAATTTCTGTCCCATCATCTTTTCAAAGTATATCCCTTCATGGGCTCTACTGAAATACTTGGTTAATTCATTGTCGTCCAGCAGAAGTTGCGCTCTGGAAGCCTCTGACCTCCACCGACGTGCATATTCTAGGAATGACAGATTGTTTTTTCTGCAGGTTCACCATGGGCGGCGGTGTGTGCCACATGTATGTGCTGGTGAGTGGTAAACGTGAATCTATCACGAGGATGGGTATGGGTTGCATTGGTGGTAATAGGTGGGTTTTGTGGTGTATGAACGTGGTATGGTATGTAGGGAGTGTGGATATGGGGATTTGGTGGCTTTTCTGGGGTTACTGAAGGTATTCCTTGAGTAGTTGGAACTGAAGTTGGGGTGTTTTTGTTTTGGCGTGATGTGGAAGGAAAGCGGCCAGGAATTGAATCCAAATAAGCAAATCATGGTGGCTAAGGAAGCGTTCTCTGATATGTTGAAGTTCCTCCCTTAGAGACTCCACTTCCTGGGTCTTCCTGGCCATATGCTCATCATTCCTGGTATCGTCCTTCTCCCCCGATCGCCCCTGGCCGTCGGCTATGACCAAAGCATGTTCAGTCGAGTTTTCTATAGCTGACATCGTTCACTTTGATCTTAGATTGTATGGTGGTTCCACCAGTTTCGGTCGACACAAACCAACTTTCTTTTCTTTTGGGGGTTATAATAAAGCAAAAGAAAAATAAAAAGAAAGAAAGGGAAACAGGATTCAGCTTATTCATTTATATAAACAGATGTGATGACAATGTATATAAAAAAGTAACAAACAAGAGTGTAGCAATAATAAGCATGATAGTAGAGAGTCGCCACCTAATATTTAAAAGTATTCTAGGGTACCTATTCAATTACTAAGTCATATTCTTTATTACTCTACTAATTGGTGAGATTATAAGTAAGGGTTCTTGTTCTTCTAAGGAGAAGGTGTTAGGCACCCCTTAAAATCTACCTGAGGTAGCTCCATAGGATGTAGACTAGATTCAAAATTAATTATACAATGCCTTAACTAGTATTGTAGAGATATGGCTTACCAAATACTAGGAAATAATTCTTACAAAAGGAGGGGTGAAGTTTAGAAGGGGTATGAATTTATAGAGGAAAATAATGCTAGTGCATATATACTTGGAAATAATTTTTGAAAAGAGAGATAGTATGTTTGTATTAAGAAATTATGTTAAAAAGGGAGAACTATATTAAAACACTTGTTCCTAAAGCGTGAAGATGTATATTGTTCTAATGAGATGGGAGTTAGGCAAACAGGATAGGCAAAAAGCACACATTTCAGACATGCAACAACCTAAGAATATAGACACCTTTGCCTTGGTAGACTAATTACAGGTTTATTAGCTTAGTTCTTACCACCAGTACATGTATATATTAACCATAGTTCTTTGAACTTTTAAAAGCATTAGTAAGGGTTCACACAGATAGTCATAATCAAACAACTTTTACATGTGTTACAGATTACAGAACATGATCAGGATTCTTAGTAAAACTACAGTCTTACATATACCGAACATAGAGTCCCTAAAGGTGCTCAACATGATAACATTCTCATAATAGTATTAACCTTAAGTAAACCATCATGTTCGGGCAGTAGCAATAAAGAACTTCTCATGGGCTTTAAAAACTCATATACAGTTCAGATTGGCAGGAAAGAGAAGACTAAGTAAAATTTCAAAACAAAGTAAGGAATCATGAAGACAAATAGGGGTACATGCAATATTTAAAATCAACTATGCATAGATACTTTAAATGATCTTACAAAGACAGCGTAAACTTCACAAAGTCAGCAATTTCATAAAGTGATTAAAGGCAAGAAAAGCACTTCACCAAACAAGTTTAACTCAGCTATGCACCTGAGAGTTACATCTAAACACTAGGCAGTTATGTTAAGCTTCACAACATTTATCATCCAATTATAACAAACATAACTATGACTTATCTTTATGAAAAAGGATAACTTATTTTTAACAGGATATATACAGAAGTGTTATTGATGTTCATAGGAGCTTAGATTAATATGATTGATCCATATATGTGCAACCAACAGTTAGATATGAACATAAAGTTATCATAATAATAACTTAGAAAGCTGCTCTTAGAGTGAACAATCATTGATAATGAAAAGAAGAGCACTTAAACACTTAGACTTCTCATGCTTCAGTCACGTGCTGAAGGACTAAACTATGCACTCTCACGTTTATCCTAGTTAGGATTATCAATAACAAAATCGATTGCAAAATAACAAAATGTAGAAAACATTGTGTAGAGATATAGATCACAATAGAACCATTAACAAAAAATCTGAAGTCTAGACAAGAATGTAAGGTCATTGAGGCATATTAAAGGAAACTTAACCATGTAGACTATTTGGATTCATAAATAAAAGTCATTAAGGTCACATAAACGTCTAGACAATACAAATTAGACATATTCAAAAACATGACGAATGAACGTAAATCAACAACACTTTATTAGAATTGGAGGTAATATTCTATACTAATGACAAACATCATAAACAATCGCAGTTAAAAGAAGAAAACCTGCATATTCATGACATTCAAGAGAGATGATCAAAAGAGAAGAGTCGGAGGTGTACTGACCTTTTCGAGGGCAGCAGACCAAACAAGTATTTCTTGTAATTCCTTAAGACCCAAAGCTTCAAGATAGAAGTAGTGAAAGCAATCAGAAACAAAAAGAGAAAAGCCAGAAGTCAGTAAGGAATCCTAGATTTATGAAATGTTAGAATTACTTCTGGGTTTGTGTTAACTCTTAGGTGATTCTTGGTCGTGTAGGTGTTGTTAGGTGAGAAAATTAAAGGTCTTATTTACAGTGCCATTTAATGGCTATAGGGTTTCAACATATTCAAATCATGAGTGGCAGATGACGATGAGCCGATGATATGAGCAGGATTGGAGAAATTCTAAGAACACAGAGTAATATCAGTGAGTATGAGAGAAAAATGATTGAAATTCTTACCTGAGTGCAAGTCAGCCGTTACAAGTGAAGAATCTATCGAGTAAAGACTAGAGGTCCAGAGGTCATTGCATTGACCTCCGGACAACGAATATTAATGATGAAACTGGAGATATCACCCATGCATGCTTCGATTTGAAAGAACGAGTGAAGAAATCAGACGAATGAAGTTTCATCATTTAAGTATAGGGTTTTAAAATGGGTTTTTTAACTTAATCAACAAAAATGGAAACTGAATCACTGGCTTCACAACCTAGGGGCAAAGCAGACGATTCTGCAAGTTGAATTTTAAAGAACGAATGTGAAATGGTTGCTTTAACTTTATTGGATGTGTCTGGTTTCTTAGAGTTGAAGAGAAACAAGGGAAAATCAATGGGATTCGGTGAGGGGGAAGCAGGGAAGGACAATTTGGTGAAGGTTTAATGACCTTGCACTATTTCGTGCAAGGTTCCATGATTGATGGAGTTCGAGGGATGAGAGAAAAGAGAGAGTAAAGGGAAAGAGAGACGGCAGGGTAGTATGGTAAATGATTAGGGTTTTGAGAGGCTGGTGCCCGCATAGAATAATCGAACCTTCAATGCCAAGGGTAGTATGGTAAGTGAGATAGCCATGGACTCTATATCGAGGGTATGCCTTTTGGGTCTTACAAGTTTGATGTATAGCCTTGACTTTGATATGGGGTTTATTCTTGTTTTAAGGTCTTATAAATTTGCACATGCCTTGCTTGAGGTCTTACAGTTTTGATGTTGCCTCATAGAGGGATTGCTAGTTCAAAGTTTTCGGCCCCAAGGTCTTACGGCTCGAGTTAGATAGCTTGATGAACCGACAGTCGGGGGCAGTCCCCGAGTCAGAATTGATGTTGCCTCGAGGAGGGCTTATGAGCTCGAAATTACTTGTCTTGAGGTCTTACAGCTTCGAATTTATTAACTTCATGAGCCGATTGTCGGGGGAAGTCCCCAAGTCGGAATTGATGTTGCCTCGAGGAGGGCTTATGAGCTCAAAATTACCTTCCCCGAGGTGTTACGACTTCGAGTTTTTGGCGACTCGGTGGATTGACTGTCGAGGACAGTTCCTGAGTGCTTGATAATGTTTTGGAACATGGGCTTTCTTTTGTGAAAACAACGAACTTCTTTGATGTGCGAAATGTTTTGATGATAGAACGTACTTCTCTGATTACTTGGTATAAGTATACATGTTTTTACCATTGAAGGTTCGATTATTCTATGCGGATACGGTTCATTCGACCGTTTGGTCCGATACATCATTCTCATGTTAAGACCCTCTTAGGCATATTTCAGTGATCTCCTCGGGGAATTGCCCTTAGTATTCGAGGTTGATCGAACAGAAGCCTTGAATACTTGGTGTGTTCTCCTTAGATAGAATTTCGATGTCGCCTCCTTAAAAACCTTGCTGGTAAAACCCCTTTGGGATAAAACCCGTCATGAGGGAAAATGAGTGCAACGCATGCTTTCAAACCTAAGGCCTTCGAGCTGGGGGGTGCTTTGACTCCTTTCAATCGAACACCTGCACGCAGGTTAGCATAAAGTGTGAAATAAAAAGCGATAGGATTGTACCTTAGTTGTGATGGCGCTCGAGCCTTGACATGTGTTGGTTATCTGTTCTGAGGATGCGACACCGTCCTTTGTGTGTTCCTACGAGGATGTAGTTTATGATTGTTACTTGGCTGTTTACTTTTTTTTAGCTCCTTTGATGTAGAAGGTGTCGGTGCCACATCGAGTACTGCGAATATTTCTTTTGTTGCATGCTCCTGACCGTGTACTCATTTTACTCCATTCTTCACAGGGAACTTTATCATTTGGTGAAGCGTTGACAGCACCGCCCTCATATTGTGAATCCATGGCCTTCCAAGAAAGGCGTTGTACCTCATATCACCTTCGATGACATGAATCTTGGTATCCTGAATTGTGCCGTCCACGTTGACTGGGAGGATGATTTCCCCTTTCGTTATTTCTCTTGCCATGTTGAGTCCATTGAGGACTCGAGAGGCGGGTATAATCTAGTCGAACAACCCGAGTTGCTCTACCACTCTCGACCGAATTATGTTGGCCGAGCTACCTGGATCCACGAGCAGACGTTTAATTTGAAATTTATTGAAAAGAGAATAAATTACTAGGGCGTCATTGTGAGTTTGAGATAAGGTCCCGATGTCCTCTTCGCCGAAGGAAAGGGAATCTTCAGGTATGTAGCTCTGAGGGACGTCGACTCCATCAATAATCATGTGGATGACGTGTTGTGGTTCTTCCATTTCTTTTTTCTTGTTTGCTTCCCTTTCCTGAAATTGATTTTTAGCTCGGTGGCTAAGGAATTCTCGAAGGTACCCTTTGCTTGTTAGTCGGGCCACCTCTCTCGAAGCTATTTGCAATCTTCGGTCCTATGACCGTGGGTATCATAATATTCGCATATCAAGTTGGGGTTCCTTTGTGAAGGATCTGATAGCACGGGTCTTGGCCACTTGGTGTCCCTGATCTTGCTAATGGCCGATACGTTGTCTGAAACCTCGATGTTGAAGTTGTACTCAGATAGCCGGGGTGCCTCTACCGGCCCTGCATGCCTGTCAAACCCTGCTTTTCTCACGAGTCCCTGGGGATTATTTCCTCGGTCCATCCTTTTGTCACTTTGAGGTACGTTACATCTCGAGATATTTCTATGATTTTCTACGTACCGTTGATACCTTTCTTTGTTTGTCCTTGGCTGTCTTTCTGGAAGCCTCGATTCCTTTCATAAAACTTTGCTAGGATACACCGAGCCTGAGGGGGATTCCAATTGGTCATCCTTGACCTTGATCTTCGACTGGTACTTGTTGTGTACATCCGCCAAAACTACTGTGGGGTACTCGATTTAGTTTTGCTTCAGCTATTTTGAAGCTATGGAGCTTCGCTCATTCAATCGGTGAATGAAGGATTGCACCGCATAATCGTCGGAGACCGGTGGTAATTCCATTTGTTCCATATGAAAGTGGGACACGAACTCCCTTAACATATCATTCTCCTTTTGCAAGATTTAGAAAACATCAGATTTTCTTGTAGCGACCTTGATGGCACCAGCATGTGCTTTCACAAAGGAGTCCACCATCATAGAAAATCAATCTATCGAGTTCGGGGCAGGTTATGATACCACATCATGGCCCCTTTGGATAGTGTTTCTCCAAATTTTTTCAATAGAACATATTTAATCTCTTCGTCTCTTGGGTTGTTCCCTTTCATAGCACAAGTGTAGGCAGTGATGTGCTCATTGGGGTCCAGAATTCCGCTGTACTTCCGGAGATCGGGCATTCTGAATTTCTTCATGATAGGCATCGGAGATGCACTTCACGGAAATGGCTTTTCCACGAACTTTTTTGAATCTACACCCTTCAGAATGGGGGCTGCGCTTGGGATCTGATCGACCCTCGATTTGTAGGTGATGCGTGGCTAGAATTCATGGTTTAACACGTTATATGCCTTACATTTTATGTGCGTTAATGATAAAAATACACTTTTTATGTATATAATGGAGTCTATTTCATGTGTAGGTGAATTGGAGGTGGAAGGCGAGCTAAATGGATGCAAATACGTCGAAAATACTCTCAAGAGGCGAAGAGGAGTGCACCAGGCCTAGCCTGGCGTTATCCAGGCGCCAGAACCCAAACGCCAGCCCTGGCCAGGCGTTATCCAGGCGTTTGGCCTGTAACGCCTGGCCCCTGATCCGGTAAAATCCGAGTTTTGAAGAGTTTTAAGTGTTTCCCGGTTGAGATAGAAGTCTCCTACACGTTTAGGGTGTATCCCAAACATATAAATTGACCCAAAAACACAACTTGTAGAGGAGGAAGCGATTAAAGTAAAGAAAAGCCTGCTGATTACTACTCAGCAAAGCAGAAACACTGATTTTTATCTCTTTATTCCATTACTCTGTAATTCAATTATGAAAGTTATTTTAGACTTGATTCTTATGAATACGAGTACCTAATTTTCTTAATCTAGGGTTTTTGTGGAACCCGTTGGGGGACAAACTATTTGTGATATTAATATAGTTTGGTTGATTGTTCATCTCTATTTGTTCAACTACGTTCTTGTTATTGTTAATTGAATGGCCATCAATTAGCTTTGCCTATTTAGTATGTATCTACTTGAGAGAGAGTGAATATTTAGGTAATTGTTTGAACAACACCGCTTCCGAAGTATAGACGAAAGTCATAACTGAGGGTTTAGAAGTTGGATTAGAAATAACGATACTTCGGGTGCAATCTAAAGTGAACTTAATGCAATCTAGCTAGCGTAACTTGAGAGAGTGTGTCTAGTAAATTATCATAATAACTTGAGAGAAATTATGGTAGATAGAGTGTTAATGATTGCTAGAGATAATTAATCAAGCTATATGTAAAATCTGAGAAGTAAGTTCACCAACGGGGGAAACCATAGCCTTAGACCTTTATCATTATTGTTTACAACACATTGTTAGTTATTATTATTGTCAGTAGAATTAGTAAAACATCACCAATTTATATTAAAAAAGTATTGAGGGAGTTGATTGAGTAAAAGTTGTGTATTCTAAAGACTTGATTGATACGCAAATTCCATTTGGGGTCGACTCTAGGCATAATACCCCGGATTATATTTGCAACGCCCGCTTAGTCTTTTATAAGACATAGTTGAGCGAAATCAAATTTTTGCGCCATTTCCTGGGACTTTAACGGTGTTATCAATTGAGTTGGAAGAAATACAAAATTCTGAAATATTGTCAATTTTCTTTAAATTTTTGTTTATACATTGAAATTTTAAAGTTTGATAACATGTTGCAGGTGCATGCCTAGAAACTCATCGAGAACTGGTGAAGTAGTTGAAGACTTATCAGACCCCGAGAATGTTTTCAAGGCCCTAAATCGGACCAAACGGAAAAGCAAACATCAACTACCAATTGAACTAATTGAAGCCGACATGGAAGATCCAAACAACAGGAACAATAATGGGATGATGTGGTTGACCAAGTCGCTCAAATAGGGGCAGTGGCTCCTTTATATGACTGGGCATAACCCACAGCTGAGAATTTGGCCACTGCGATACTGGTCCCTCAGATAAAGGCCGAGTCCTTCTAGATAAAAAATAATATGCTGCACTTATTGCAGAACAAGGGACTATTCTCAGGGTCATACATCGAAGACCCCCAGCAGCATTTGAAAACTTCCTGTCAATTTGCAAAACACAGAGGCAGCCAAACGTCACTCAGGAGGCAATAAAACTATTGTTGTTTCCATTCTCAGTGACTGGCGCTGCCCAGACATGGCTAAACTCACTCCCCATCAATTCCATTACCACATGGGAGGAGTTAGTTAAGCAGTTCGTGAACGAGTTTCATCCACCTAAGAAGACTACCCAACAAATCGATGAAATCTTGAGCTTCAGACAAAAACCAGTTGAAACCTTGCAAGAGACATGGGAACGATTTAAGGGGATGCTGGTTATCTGTCCACATCATGCTATTCCAGAGCAGATGTTGGGGCAGCATTTTTATATGGGTTTGGATGATACTGTTAAAGCAAATGTTGATGCTTCGGCTGGTGGATCATTTTTAAGAAAAATGTGGAGAGAAAGTCAGATCCTACTTGATAAAATGGCACAGAATTCAGGATGGACAACCAGAAATGCACCTATTACTCCTGTAGTTCACTCAGTGCCATTAGATCCGTCCAATACTATTGCAGAGAACGTGGCCACCTTGATAACACAGATTAGCTTACTAACTAAGAAGCTGGAGGAATGAGGACAAAAACAACAAGTACACATCGTAGACACAACCAATGGGGTTTATGCACATCATGCATTAGTCAACAACTTGGTAACCACTGGAATGCAGAATGTGGTCACCCTCCTNTCAACCATATAGACCACCTCACCAACAGCAGAATAGTGGAAATATGGGTGCCATGAGACCACAAGGCAATGCAGCACCATATCAGAGGACGCACGGTTATACCCATCAGAATCAGCAACAATCATACTACCCTCCTCAGCAACAACAGAGGGGAAGGCAAGAAAATGGGTTCTCCTGGTTAGAAGCTATGATGCAGCAGGTTATTGGGTCAAATGCTAAGATCAGCGAAAGAGTAGATGCCCATGACTCAGCTATTAAGAATATCGAAATGCAGCTGGGGCAGATTTCAAATATAGTTAACAATCGTCCTCACAGAACTTTACCTGTTGATACTCAGGTGAATTCAAGGGACCAGGGCCCAAAACACTTGATGGTAGTGACTCTCTGCAATGGCAGAGACCTGGACCCAGAACAAGAAAGGAGGCAAAAAAGTAGACAGACAAACACATTAGTGCATGTACCTAATGAAATTGATGACTCAATCCCATTGACTAAGGGCACAGTGCAACCAGCTCTAGGAGAATTTAATAAGCAAGGTGAAGCTGAGAAAGAACTTGAGGAAATCCCAGAGCCAGCAATTGAGGTGGTGGTGGAAAATTTAAAAGAACAAACAACAGAGAAGAAAAGAGCACCAGCTTCATTCCCTCAAAGGCTAGCAAAATATCAGAAGGATGAGCAGTATACGAAATTCTTGGACATGCTAAAGCAGATACAGGTAAATATCCCATTGGTTGATGCATTGAAGGAAATGTCTGGCTATGCTAAAATTATGAAGGACTTGATGTCTAGAAAATTTGACTTCCAAGACCTGGCTACTGTCACTCTTACCCAGACTTGTAGTGCAGTGGTGACACGTCCTATTGCTGAAAAGTTGGCTGACCCAGGGAGTTTTACAATTCCTTGTACCATTGGCCACTTCACTTTTGCCAAAGCCCTATGTGACTTGGGAGCCATCATTAATCTGATGCCACTGACTATATATAAAAGACTGTGGATTGGTAGAGCCAGACTGATGAGTGGCTAGAATTCATGATTTTAAGCATTATATACCTCGCATTTTATGATCTTTAATGATAAAATACACGTCGTATGTGCCTAATGGGGTTTATTTTATTTTTAGGTGAATTGGAAATGGAAACGGGGCTAAACGGATGCAAATACGTCGAAGAATACGCGAAAAGGGACGCCCGGACGATAGCCGGGCGACAGAGCCAAACAGACTAACCCAGCCTGGCCTTAGCCAGGCGTTAAAGCCCTAACGCCAGGGGGGCCTGGCGTTAGCCAGGCGTTAGAGCCCTAACGCCAGGGGCTGCCTGGCCTTACCCAGGCGTTTGGGCTGAAACGCCAGGGTTCCGGAACGGCCAGAAATTGAGTTTTGACGGGTTTTAAGTGTTTCTAAGTTAGAATAGAAGTCTTTGAGACGTTTAGGGTTC
>ML301943.1:0-14663 GCA_005239505.1 Nicotiana paniculata | reverse complement strand
AGTTTTATACGGATAAATGCTTTCAAAGAATTCAGCATTATCTGATTCCATTATCGTATTAACATGAATCTCGAGATTATCGGATTTATGGACCAAAAATCGACATGCTTTACTATTTGTAGCATATCCAATGAAAATGCACTCTACTATTTTTGGTCCGATATTAACCCTTTCAGGTAAAGGAACTTGTACCTTTGCTAGACACCCCACACTTTGAAATATTTCAAGTTAGGTTTTCTTCCTTTCCATTTTTCATATGGAATAGATTGCGTTTTGCTGTGGGGTACTCTGTTGAGTATTCGGTTAGCTGTAAGGATAGCTTCCCCCCACAAACTCTGCGGTAATCCAGAACTTATTAGTAAAGAATTCATCATTTCCTTTAATGTCCGGTTTTTTCTTTTCACAATTCCATTGGATTGAGGTGTGTAAGGTGCAGTAGTTTGATGGATAATTCCATATTCCGAACATATTTCTGCAAACGGAGATTCATATTCTCCACCTCTATCACTTCTAATCATTTTGATCTTTTTATTCAATTGATTCTCTACTTCATTCTTGTATTGCTTAAATGCTTCAATTGCTTCATCCTTACTATTAAGCAAATAAACATAACAATATCGAGTGCAGTCGTCAATAAAAGTAATAAAATACTTTTTCCCACCTCAAGATGGTGTCGACTTCATATCGCAAATGTCAGTATGAATTAAGTCTAAAGGATTGGAATTCCTTTCAACAGACTTATAAGGATGTTTTACAAACTTAGATTCCACACATATTTGACATTTCGATTTAATACACTCGAATTTAGGCAATACTTATAAATTAGTTAACTTCCGCAAGGTTTTATAATTGACATGTCCTAAATGAATATGCCATAATNGCTCACAACAACTTTATCAGAGAAAAATACACATTTGAATCCATTCTTCACAAGTAAAGAAGTAGAAACTAAATTCTTCCTAATAGTAGGAACATGAAGAACGTTGTTGAGCGTTAACACCTTGCCGGAAGTCATATTTAAGAATATCTTCCCATAACCTTCAATCTTGGATGCTGAATTATTTCCCATGGAAATCTCTTCTTCGGGACCAGCAGTAGAGTAAGTCACAAATGCTTCTTTGACAGCACAAACATGTCGAGTGGCTCCTAAGTCAATCCCTCACTCCTTCAAATTTTCAACTAAGTTGCATTCCGAAAGCATTGCACAAAGATCATCAATGTCATCATTCTTCTCCACTATGTTGGCCTGTCCCTTTTTCTTATCCTTTTTCGAGAGACAACAATCAGGGGCTTTGTGACCAACTCTTCTACAGTTGTGGCAGTTGCCCTTGAATTTTTTTTTGTTCTGTTCCTTAGTCTATCCAGAAGATCTCTTCCTCTTATTACTTTTTTGGAGCAGTCTCCTCAACGATATTAGCTCCCATGATCGTTGAATTTCCACGAGACTTCTTCTCGGCTGTTTTGTTGTCTTCCTCAATCTTGAGACGAATCACAAGATCTTCCAACTTCATTTCTTTACACTTGTGCTTAAGATAGTTCTTGAAATCTCTCCATGAAGGAGACAAATTTTCAATCATTGCAGCCACTTGAAATTCTTCATTCATGAACATACCTTCAACAATAAGTTCGTGAAAAATAAGTTGAAGCTCCTGAACTTGGGTTCCCACAGTTTTGCTGTCTATCATTTTATAGTCTAGAAACTTGGCAACCACAAATTTCTTCAAGCATGCATCTTCCGTCTTGTACTTCTTCTCAAGTGCGTCCCATAATTCTTTCGAAGTATTCATCGCACTGTACACATTGTACAAGTCATCCTCTAAAGAGCTTAGGATATAGCCTTTACAAAGAAAATCTGCCTGCTTCCATGCTTCAACAATCATGAACTTCTCGTTGCCCGACATGTCCGCAGCAGGCACTGGAGGTTCTTCACTAGTGAATTTCTGCATACCAAGTGTCATAATCCAGAAGAACACCCTTTGCTGCCATCCTTTGAAGTTGGCTCCAGAAAATTTCTCCGGATTTTCTGCCGGTGGAACAACAGTCCGGATTGACGAGGCTATCGTCGTTGCCCCAACAGTCGCAAAAGAATTTCCGTTATCAATTGTCATTTCTCACTGTCAACAACAGAAGAGTTCAATCAATGGAAAAACCAGAACAGTAAAAAATACTGTAATCAACAATAAACGGTATGTATAATAAATAAAAACCGAAGTTTTTATATACTGTTTCACAAAAAACAATGAAGTTTTTATGTTCTTCAAATCATTTTTTGAATTTCAAAACTCTGATGAAGTTTTTATATCTTCAAATCAGAATAATAAAATTCAGAAGGAGTAGAAAACACACAGGTTTTAATCTCCACAAACAGAATACAGAAAAAAAAAATTCCTTAAGATTGTTCATAGTCTGTATTGCTGTAAAATAAAATAATAAATTTTCTGAAAAAATACAGAAACAATGAGAAACCTGACTAGCGCAGGCTTAGCGCGGCCGCGCTAGTGGGATTTATCTGGGACAGTAAGAAACCTGACTAGCGCAACCACTAGCGCGTGCTGAGCGCGGGCGCGCTAGTCCAGGCGTCCTCAGCTTCTCTTCTGAAAAAAAATAATAATACAAGAATAAATCGAGCCCACTGAATACATAGTGTGTCCTTAAGGAAATTATTCCCCTCAAGTACCCGAGGTTTTGAAATATATCCTCCCAAGATAGAACGATTTAACTCACCAGTGTACCAGTACCAAAAACTCTGGTGATCGGCGAACCACTTGATGGTCGTAAAACACACTGAATATTTTTTGGGCAGAAGAAGAAGAAGAAGATCAGAAAATTTAGTAAGTAAAGATTCTGGGATTCAAGGCATATTTATAGCCAATTTCGTACTGTTTCTGAAAAGGTTTTGCAACCTTTCAGAACAGCCATAACTGTTGGAATAGGTGTGAAGATTGCGGGAAAATTAAAAATAGATTTAAAATAATCCGGGAAAGAAAAACGGACCAGACCTTTGTCTAAAAAGATTAATCAATCAATCGATCTTTGACCAAATCCGAATCCGAATCCGAATCCGAAGGCGCGAGGCTTCCCTTCTTCTCAACTCTTTAAGAGCTAGAAGAAGAGCTTCTATATATATACACATATATTTTCTTTCCTTCTTCCGATGAGGGACAAAGTGCACTAATTCAAAATTTCACTTCCCTCTATTTCTTTTTCCACCATTTTCTATTCACTCTCTTTAAGCTACACCAAGCTTAAAATTAAGGTACACTAAGCTTAAAGACAAACAACAACAATAACAACAAAATAAACCCAGTTTGATCCCAGCATGTGGGGTCTGGGGAGGGTAGTCTGTACGCAGACCTTACCCCTACCTAATGTAGGTAGAGAGGCTGTTTTCAATAGACCATCGGCTCAGGAAGAGCAAGAAGAAGAAGATGGAAGAAAGGAAGGAAGATAGATGGAAAAAACAAAAAAAGGATAAAAAATATCAAATAATAGCAACACGGTAATACAATACCTGAGGCGAACAAAACCACATACCATAATAAAAAATCAATGAATAAGAAGGAAAGTGCATGCTACTAAGCCTATCGGTGAGCACTATAAATTACCTACTAACCCTCTACCTTAATCCTCGACTTCCACACCCTCCTATCAAGTGTCATGTCCTCAGTGAGCTAAAGCAGCACCATGTCCTGCCTAATCACTTCTCCCTAGTACTTTTTAGGCCTACCACGACCCCTTCTCAAACTCTCCATGGCCAACCTCTCACACTTCCTGACAGGGGCATCAATGCTTCTTCTCCTAACATGTTCGAATCATCTCAGTCACGACTCCCGCATCTTGTCCTCCACGGAGGCTACCCCCAATCTGTCCCGGATAGCTTCATTCTTAATTATATCTCACCTGGTACACCCACACATCCATCTCAACATCCTCATCTCTATTACTTTAGTAATTGTTACTTTAGTTTCCTTTAGTGGTATCTTGTGGCCTAATGTAGTGCTTTTATTGTAATGTAGTGCCCTTTTAGCGTAGTAAAATGTTGTGCCCTTTAGCGTAATATCCTTGTAGTCCCAATTGCTGTCCGAATTTCGTCAATATCCCTTGCGAGGGCATTAAAATCCGGCATACTTGGCAAATGATCAAGGTAGGGAGTCTCCTTTGAATAAAACGACACGTGGGACTCGTACACTCTTGGTCTAACGGGGGATGGAGCATGCTCCCTCGTCAAATCAGGTCTAGCATTCTCTTCCTCCTCATCATCACCCTTATCAGGGAAGGGTGTGCCATCTCCGGACTCATCGACGTTGTTTTCATAATAATTGTTCTCTTCCTGACTCTGTGCATCTGCTTGATCCCGATTAACGATGTCGTCTTCGGGCAATTGAGCCAGGACAGGACGTTTAAGTTGCTCGTTTTCACTGCACAACCAACAAAATAATGAGTTACTCAAATTGATAAATACTTTACATATAGCTATATCACTTCACTTATAATTCGTAATGTGTTAACATCCCATGATGGACATTATCCTGTTGGTGATGACTCCCGGATGGACCACCATAATCCAACATACCAGAACTATGCATATTCCAACTAGGCGTTGGTTCATAACTTGTAAAATTCATATCTGGCCAGTACCCCCTGTGGATTATATGAGTGTTAATACAAATTACGATTTAGCAAAAATAAAACACCGTAACACAAAGGAAAATTGAAGTTTACCACTCGTCTTGTGTATTATGTAGTAGGAGAGAAATTATTTCCTTTCTCCTCATTCGCCCGTGGAGATAAGTTTAGATCAGGCCAAACTCTTTTAACCGGAGCCTGTTCGGCTAAAACTGCTCCAATATAATCACTCGATGACTGAGGGATATCCCTGCTTTGCGCAACCTCATTATTGCAACCGTCTTCAACCTTGACGTACATTTCCAATATTTTTATCACAAGAAATTCCCCGTATTCATCCAGAGTCCTCAAAAAATCTCTCAGAGTTTCATCGACCTCGATGTTAAACTCAACATAACAAGCAACCCCTTGCGCAGTGACATGATACGGATATCTTCCGGTTACTTTAAGGTTCACCTAACATTTGCTTACAATCATTTTTTATGTAACATCGATACTAATTTATCGTACTTCATTGTAAGTGGCAACTTAACATGACACTGTGGAGATAAACTATATGTTACTGAGTTATTCCTCACCACAACCTCACCCCCCAATATAATGGAACTCTTACTTTTCGCTCTTCATACATTATGAAAAATGCAAAACAACTTAACGAAGAAATATTTCAGAAGACTTGAGAATATTTATGAATGGATTTTTAGAAAATTCTTAACCTCCTTAAATAGGGCAAAAACCAGTCCTGGGGTATAATTTTTTTAGGTATAGTGCCTTAAACAAGGGTGATATACCCAGTTGGACTATTGTTATGTCAGTTAAGTCCAAAAGAATTATTGGTGGACCGAGAAAAAATGTATAGCGCCGTTTATTAAGGCGCTATACCTCCTGTCTTTTCAAATTCACGTATAGCGCCTTAATAAACGACGTTATACTTGGCCGTCTTTTCAAATTCACGTATAACGCCTTTTTAAAGGGCGCTATACCTTAACGGGCAAACGACCGTTAAGGTATAGCGCCCTTAAAAGGGCATTATACATATTTTGGTCACCATCTTTTATTTCCACGCATTTCAGTCATTTGAGTCCAAAAGAACCACATTTTGGTTCCAAACTCCTCAGATCCATCCTCTGCAGGTCCTCCAAATCTGTCTGCAATCCAATGACTCGCGTCAACAACGCCTTCTTAAATACATCGAGCATATATATGACTATATCCACTGGTCCCGAGTCTCTGCTGCAGTTAACATAACATGATAACGTGCCTCTAGGATCTTGCCCACTCTCAACTGCTGGAGTTCATTCTCCACAACAGTGATAAGACCTCCATGGCATTTTCTTCCGGAGGTTCTCTTTATTTGGGTCTTGGACAGAGCATATGTCATAAATCCCTATGTCATGCCCATGTAACATCATATCACCCTTCTTAGTCAGCTTGTACTTCTCCAGCTTTGCAGTTAGGATGTGCACAAAGTAAAGTCTCCACTGCTTGTTCTTAAGGATCCTATGACATCTATCTGCGCATCATCTCTCCAATACTCGCATAGGTACGTGTCATTAACACATATATAAGAAATACATGCTCCCATATCACAATTTTCTTATGTGTTGATGGCATCCACATGTTGCATATCCAGCTCAACCCAGTTCGGACCTCCCTGTTTATGTTTGTTTTTGCCATGACTTTTCTCTTGCTCCACTTTTCACTACTCGGTTGCTCACACAAAAAGTCTCAAGTATACACGGTGATATTTATCTTAAAGTATATTTCCTTCATTTCAATTTATGTGAACCTGTTTGATTGGACACGGAATTTAAGAAAAAATGAAGACTTTTGAAATTTGTGGTCCTGAACAAGTCAAAAAGAAGTCCAGAATATTTGTGTGATTGTAAAAGCTTCTTATTAAGGGCAGAATTGTAAATTTAAGCTAAATTATTTCCAAATTTGTGTTAATTCGTGATGTTTTTATGTGTAGGAATCATCTAAAGGCAATATGGGATGAATGTGCGAGATCAGAGGCAAAAAAGAGAAAAATTGGAAAATTGCCACTTTGTAGCGCCACAGGTAGCACGAGCGCAGAAGTCAGAAAATAAAAAAAGACGCTGCATGTGGCGCAGAAGTTAGAAACTAAAAAAATCCAGCGCCAGGGTTAGCGCCCCACACTACCCTAGGCGCTAGTGACGGGAAATCTCTCCTATCTCGCCCGGGACAAAGTTATTTCGGCCCAAGACACCCCTCCAAAGCATATAAAAGTAAGATTAAGCCTATTTTGAGAGGGGATATGCCACTTTGAAGAAACAATACACACGAGGGACATCCAGGAGCGAGGATATCTCAGTTTTCTTCATCTTTTCTTAGTAGTATCAATTATTCAACACTTGTGAATTTATTTTGATATTATCATGAGCGACTAAAACCCATAGTTTTGGGGTTGTAATTTAGCCATGAATATTGTTGTTTAAAGTTGACTTAACCTTGATTACAATTCACTAATATATGATTGTTTCTTCAGTTTTTTGATTAATTGCTTAATTGTCTGGCCAACAGTTAGGTTCTATTTACTATCTATGCTATTTTTGGGAAAGTTACGTCTAGATTAGAGAAGAATTGAAGAGAGCATGATCTTAACTCTGAGTGGGGGCGGACTTGTGGTTAGGATAGGAATATACCTAGCCACCGTGCTTAACTAAATATCGTAATCTTAATGCATTATTAATAGATTGATTCCATAGGTGTTACACTCCATGTTTTCGTACGTGAAAGTACGTCATAAGTAAATTGATGAAATCTCTAAAATGAGGTGTTAGTTCCCGCATTTTCGTACGTTAAAATTTCGTCGTAAGTTAATCGACATAAGTTCGGGAATGAGATTATTTTGGGATTATAAATATTAGGCTATTTCAAAATTATTTTGGGATTATAAATATTAGGCTATTTCAAAACAAGTGATAAGTAAATTCGTGAAGGTGAGAGGGTAAGTAAATCGAAGGAAATGAGTTTCGTCAAAGTTTGTCATTTTAAGGCAAAAATACGGTGCAAGCTACAATACCCCGTATTTATAGACTAGTGACAAAGTACCACATGACCATGATAGTAAGGTATATAAAGTGTGTTAAAAGTGATTAGTATTTTAATTAATTTGAAATAATTCTTAATTATGTGGATAATTGATTAATTATAGATTAGTGGGAGATTAACAATGTAATTAAGGTCTTTTGGATAGGCCCTTGAACCCCACATGGTAGCAAGATACAATCAATCAAATGACTCTTAAATTACATAACAAGGTTTCACTTTTTAAGAGAATTTTGTGGCCAAATCATTATACCAAGTGGTCCCACACCTAAAGACTTAAAAACCTCTCTAAAATTCACTTTGTATCTCTACAAAGTAATATAGAAAGCTTCAACAGGTAATATACAAGGTTATGGTCAAATTCAAGGAGAGATATCATATGGAATTTGCTATAAAACTTCGTACAAGTTTACATAGAAACGTGGGATTTAGATTCTAAAGAAGTACAGTGCAATCTTTCTCAAGAATATCATACAAATTTTCCCCTACTTCGATCTGCCGTTACGTGATTTGTCACAATTGACGTGTGTTAGAGGGATTATCAAGAGAATCGGGTCAGGTATGTTAAGGCTATCCCTTTATTCATTTTGGCATGATCTCGTAACTGCATGTGTTTAATAACGAGGCATAAAGAGAAGTTCATACTCCCGAATTTATGTATATTATCCCAGTCTCATAAGTTACAGTATTCTCCCTTATCGGAACTTTATATTCAATTGAATATTGTCTTCTTACAGTCAAGAGAGCAAAAGGTCTCTATATGTACAGTATTACACTATTTTCACCACCATCAAGCTATAATCAGTGGGTAGGCCCTTATTGGGCAACCTTCAATCAGATGGTAAGTTATACACCGAGCTTAGTGTGCCCGAGCGCCTATGAGCGAGCCTACTACGGTGGAGCAGTTACACGTTCTGAGCCTTATAGGGCCGGACATATATTTTATTTACTATATTGAGAGAGTTGAGTCAGTATCAGCCAGTAAGTATATCTCCAGATCATCTTTGACTCCCAATTACTTTCATTTATTATATTATCAGTTCAGTTTCAGCTTTGAGTTATTTTATTGCCTTACATACTCGGTACATGATTTGTATTGACGCCCCTTTTGCTTGGGGACGCTGCGTTTCATGCCCGCAAGTCCCGATAAATAGGTCAAGAGTCCTCCAAGTAGGCTATCAGCTCAACCGAAGATGTTGGCGCGCTCCATTTGCTCCGGAGTTGCTTGTTTGGTCAGCATGATTTAGACGTGTATTGTTTGGTATGGCAGGGTCCTGTCCTGACCATTATGGCAAGTATGTACTCTTAGAGCCTTGTAGACAAATGTCATGTATAAAGATACTTGTATGAACTTGTCGGCCTATATTTTAAGTATATAAGGGATCACATTTGCCTTATAGGCTCCTATGTCATAGGTATCAGTTTCTATATCAGGTTGGGTCGTTCTACGTCGGGTATTCCCTCATGTTTACTCTGGTTATCTCAGGACGCCCCTTCTGGCTCACATACTTATGATGATGTAATAAGAAAGATAAGTTACGTTGGTACTCGTTGGGTAAGGTACCATGTGCCCGTTGCGGTCCATCGGTTTGGATCGTGACAAAAGTGGTATCAGAGCAGTTCTGCCCTAGGGAGTATACAAGCCATGTCTAGTAGAGTCTTATTTATAGGTGTGTTGTGCACCACACTTATAAGCAGGAGGCTACAAGGCATTTAGGACTGTCACTCTTTCTTCTTAGTCTAGATCGTGTGATAGAGCTCAGTTGTAAGAACTCCATTTCCTAAACTCTATCTTATTTATAATACGACGATACCTACATCCAGAAGGACGATTGGTAAGAGATATAGCTGTGGAAGTATTGAGTTAGAGGAACTCGAGTTTGCATCATTCCTATGATGGATAAATATGAGGGTCTTCTGCAGAACATGTGTGTACTAAGACGTGTAAGCTTCTTGATAAGGAGCCTTAAGGCAAGAATCACTATCCACCCCTATGGTGAAAGACAATGAGAGATTCAGGAGATATATACAAATTTCAAAAAGTAAAAGAAGAAAGATGAAGAAGGGTACGAGGTAACCAATTAGTGAAGATGATCATTATTTACAATTTAGGGAGAGAGATATAAGCATTTTGAGTTACCTTTAACAGTAACAAAGGTATGTACAATCAGCCACATGCATCTTAGTTATGCTCCATGGGAGCCAACATATATAGTTTAAGAGAAGGAAAGGATATCAGGATCCGGCTGGGGTTAGAGTAACCCAAAATGGTGAATGGATTGTTTGTGTTAATTGACATTTCCGAAGGATATTTAGTAATATATCTCCTTGTGAGACACCCAGATGGTGCACTCTAAAATAGTACAACTAGATATGAGTACTACAAAGATAGACACTGGAAGCCTTGAAGGGATAAATATTACCTTAGTGTGGCTCTCTTCCCTAGTAGAGAGAGAATGTTAGGCGACTTGAAAAGCCAGTGGATGGAGCAAGGGGAGCTAAAAGAAAAAGAATGCCTTCTTGAGGTTTTTAGAACAAAGTGATAGACAAAAATGTTAGCGGAAAATAAGAAGAGAGTTAATGAAGCGTTATGAGTAAGATGTGATACATGGATGACAACGGTAGATAAAAAAATAACAGTATTACAGAGCCTATAGTCAATTGAAGGAAAAGATGAGAGGTGACAGGTTTTGAGACAACAAAAGAGTATAGGTCATAAAGTCATATCCACATTTCGAGAAATAAGTTCGTGACTCTAACGTGATTACTAGAAGGAAAATTTAGACCCTCAGAATAATAGAAATCAGTATGGCTGGTGAACAAGATAAACTAAACATGAATTAGGGACTGAGTGATTTGATAATAGTCGGCATCATGAGAATTTCAGAGGATGCGTTCCGGCGATAAAAGAATGGACAACAGAAGAATAACCCTTAAAGGTCATTCATGGAGACATTTCCCTAAAGCAAGCAATGTGAGCAAAGTTAATCTTAAGGGACTGTATGTGCCAGTTACACTAAGTGTCACCCTCGCAAGTAAGGAAATTTATTATCCTTGGTACAGAAGGATTACCGCAAGGTGAGTAAGGGTCATCGATGATGTGAAAAGACGCCAAAGACGAAGAGGTAAAACATCTATACGTAGATCATCGTAGCACTAAACCGCAGTACTCCCCTAAAGGGGGGAATATGGAGTGATGTGGCATTAAGTCAAAATTTAGATCCTAGTAGCTATGGAATTGTAAAGAGAGAATGCGATAACAATGAGAAAAGGGATGAGACTACACTTATTCAAATCCTACAAGATATACTACGATTCCAGAACATTATGCAAATACGATGTCAAAGAAAGGAAGTAAGGGTTCCTACCCGAGATGTTATTGGTAGATAAGGAGCCAGTGCAGGAGGTAAGTTAAGACAAAGGAAATGACCCAGTAAAGATTACCCAGAATATTGATATGAGAATGGGCCAACGAGTAGTTAATAGTTGATTCAGGAAGGGCCTAGTTATGACTAGACAAGAGGATACAGACAAATTAACAGATCGTGCAAGATAAACATAGTAAAATCCAATATAGAGAATTCAACCTCACAATTATGACATCGTAATCCTTGAGAAATATTCATATAGGAGTTGGGGTAGTTAAAGGTACCATATGAGTGTCACGAAAATAAAAAAGAGTGCCACTGGGAAGGTAGTCAAAATATCAGTTCAGAAGCAACCCTACAAGCACAAGGGCATGAAGGTAAGTAACTACGAATAATTATAGGCGAGGAAGGACATCAAAAATTTCGTCGAGTATACGATGTGATAAACTCGCAGCTTTACAAGAGTTAGAGGGTCCTCCCTAAGTACTACAATGAAATATTAGCTGAGGAAATAAGAAAGAAGGCGTGAACCTAAACATAGTAACTTGAAGGAGAAATGGTCATGTAAAAGCAGTCTCACTACAACATTGTATGCACTCCATAGGAAAGTGGCACCAACTGTGGCTAGTAAACGATAAGTAAAATCAAAAGTAATACTCGAGATCATATGAGTTGCACGAAATTCCGGCATGCATGGGAACTAAGATAAGCTAAGTATGTACGCAATAATGGTATAGAAAGACCAGGAAAAGTAATTGCTTACGTTTAAAGAAAGCTGAGATGGAATGAAAGGAATTATCCGATCAATGATCTTGTGTTAATTACGTTATGAACGCACTTAAGTTTTTGGAGTATTATCCATGCATCATATATATTGACATTACGGTATAAGTTAAAAGAAAGAATTGAGCCCAGGGCATAGACAAAGGATTGAATTTTTAGAATATTGTATCATGGATATTCCATAGCGCCTATGAAAGACTAAAGTAATAACTAATACCAGGAGCCGCAGATCTGAAGCTAGCTTAAGCCTGCATAAAGGCTGGTCAGAAGGAAGAGGAAATTAAAGAGTTACATCAACTAAGTGAATCAGGAATCTGATTATTGGACCCAGGAAATATTGGAAATCGTGATTCAGAACATTGCAGAATCACTCTTAATATTAGAATTACAAGAGAGATAGTACAACAACCATATTCTATAACGACTCTACGATAAAGCCAGTTAGAAGAGTACCAGCCTCATAAGAAGTCAGTATGAAGCTCCCACCCAATTATGTATGCACCAGAAATGCAAGTATTATAATAGAGCTTCAAGTTGTAGAGGTGAATTATACCTATGTGGAAGGGAGGTTGTGAGAGATATAGAAGGCGTGATGCGAGATTTTAAGGTAAGTAAAGGTGAAAAACGTACGAGATACTCAGGTGCAGAAAGTTATTAATAATCTATACTTCAGATAGAGGGCTAAAAGCGTTGGGATTCAATATCCAGGAATGATAGCGGCATCATCAATGTCATATCTTCTAGCCTATGATTTCTAGGTGTCGAGAGGTCTAGTTAAGAGAGTAAAAGAAAGAGTTTGAGATGAAGTGATGTATCATTTGATGTTCCAGAATAACATAAGGAAATCTATGTGGCAAGTAAGTTGAAGGAATGTTGCAAGTAGTATAAATAGATGTGTGTAGGTCGCAAGCTAAGTATGGTAGAGCGACAAGGTTTGAGGAAGACAAGAGTAAGATAAGAAAAGGCAAGTGGGAAGGTGACGAAAATGATAAGTCCTCGGAATTAAGCCGGTGAAAATAAGAGAGCTGATGATTTTTCTAAGTTGTAGAAAGTTCAGTATAGCCTGAATGAACTCAAAAGAGTCTAAGACTAATAATATTTAGAAGAAATGAAATGTTGCTCTGGTAGTGGAATGAGGGTGTAATTGTGATAAATAAAGGATGACGTTTGGTCCTTCGATTGAGTAACGTTTTGAAGGAGGAAAAATGAAAGAAAAGGGATTTCATGAATTGTACAGGATTAAAATACCCACGTAAGGTGAATCACATTGGGGTGATATGAAATACGGTTATGGAAGCATGGTATCTCCCCTAGGTGGATCAGTCTAATAACTTCAGATGTTCCCCAATGAGACGTGAGCCCTAGCGGCAGTGTTACAAAAAAAGTCAAGTTATCAATGGTAGATTATAGATCAATATTGAGGTGAATCAACAATGGATGGATAAAAGTTACAAAGTATGAGATGAGATTAGGACATCATTCTTAAGATGAACAGTAATGGGGAAGCATTAAAGGACTTAGACTTATACATATAGGATAAGAAACGAGAGTAACCTGGAGTTTGGTAGCAGGCCTCAGTAAGGATAAATCGAAGTAAGAGTTATTGCATAGTATGACCTACCTAGATGCAGTAAAGTCATACAGATGGATAACCGGGTCCATGAAGTAATATATAGCAAGTTCAACAAAGTACCGAGCGAAGAACTTCAGTAATGGCTAAAAATTAGAGAAAAAAGAAGATCGCATAGGCGCACTTACAAGGTCAGAGTCGTACATGCTACATGATAGAAGGTAGTAACAATTAAGGATTCCGACCATAAGTCGTGGTGTGAGAAAGAGGCCTAAAGGGGGGAATACCTTGGCCTTTGGATTTAGTCACAGAACAGTTGCCTAGATGGCAAGAAGAGTACTAAAGTATTCGGAACACATAGGTTATGAAAATGATAAGTGCATCAGTCAAGATTCGAGGATGAATGTTCCAAATGGGGGAATGATGTTACACCCCATGTTTTCGTACGTGAAAGTCTGCCATAAGTAAATTGATGAAAGCTCGGAAATGAGGTGTTACATCCCGCATTTTCGTACGTTAAAGTTTCGTCGTAAGTTAATCTACGTAAGTTCGGGAATGAGATTATTTTGGGATTATAAGTATTAGGCTATTTCAAAACAGGTGATAAGTAAATTCCTGAAGGTGAGAGGGTAAGCAAATCGAAGGAAATGAGTTTCATCGAAGTTTGTCATTTTAAGGCAAAAATACAGTCCACGCTACAATACCCCGTATTTATAGACTAGTGGATACAAGGTACCACATGACCATGATAGTAAGATACATAAAGTGTGTTAAAAGTGATTAGTATTTTAAGTAATTTGAGATAATTTTTAATTATACGGATAATTGGTTAATTATGAATTAGTGGGAGATTAACAATGTAATTAAGGTCTTTTGGATAAGCCCTTGAACCCCACATGACAGCAAGATAAAATCACTCAAATGAATCTAAATTACATAAAAAGGTGGCACTTTTTAAGAGAGTTTTGTGGCCAAATCATCATACCAAGTGGGTCCCACACTAAAGACTTAAAAACCTCTCTAAAATTCACTTTGTATCTCTACAAAGTAATAGAGAAAGCTTCATTAAGTAATATACAAGGTCATGATCAAATTCAAGGAGAGATATCATATGGAATTTTCTACAGAAATTCGTACAAGACTGTCACACCTCCTTTTTTTATACGCCCCAAAGGGGGTAAGGGAGTTTTTCCACTTAAAGTGACATTATTCGAAATGGGAATATTTTATTTTTTATTAGAGTC